>VUQG01035191.1:12298-27744 GCA_015106755.1 Etia nguti
TTTGTTTTTGTTGTTTGGTTTTTTTTTTTTAAAAATTTTTTTTTTTTTTTTTTTTTTTTTTTTTTTTTTTAAGTTTAAGGGTTTTAGCTTCACCGCTATGACTCTCACCGTTATGAAAAACCTCCAACTGCACAGTCTCTGATCATCCTCTTCTCCCCCCGTATTCTTACCCAAGCTCAGTAAAGCAATCATCACAGCCCCGCAGTGCAAGAGCGTCTTAGCTATGGCAGATAAAGGCTGGGAGATTGTCAGTAATGATGGGTCCACCAGTGCTGAAACTTCCCAGAGCTGCTTGTTTCAGCAGTAATTACGATGGGGGAAATGGTGCACCGTGACTGGCTCTAAAAAGCTTACCAAGCCTTTTGCTTGTGATGCCGTGTCAACTTTTCTACGGTAGGCAAGTCAGTCGGATGAGTAAAAAGGGGACTTAAAAGCTAAACAAAACATGTGAAACAAAGAGGTAAAAAGCAGAGGCGGCAAGCTGTGTACTGAGTGATGTGGGGGCTGACGAAAGGGAGGGGAAAAAGGGAAAAGGCCCTGGAGTCTATGAATAGGGATGAGATTAGATCATTGATGCTCAGTGTTCTCCAATCATAGAAGTTGAAGAGTGAAATGATAAGACAGGTGAAAAGAAATACAAGAAAGAGGACAGGCCGATGGGCTCTAAGAGGCAGGCGGAGTGATTGAAAATAACCGCAAACAGGAAGAAAGGACTGACAAGTAACTCTGTGCGTGTGTGTGTGTGTGTGCGCGTGCCTGAAAAGGTTCAGCTGTACCACAATGAAAAGAGAATTCTATCATCTTTTCTTCCCAGTGCCACTTTCTCTGAAGCCGGCCCTCAGTAATCACCTTCTTCACCCTCTCAACTGCTTCATCCTCGCCTTCTGTTCTTATCCCATCCGCCCACTCTCATCCCCTGATCTTTGAGGTACACAGGTGCTTATGAGGAGAGCGCTTAACCCCCCTCTCCATGGATCAGCCCTGCAGACGGGGTGCGCTGATGTGTGGAGAAATTCAGGAAGCGAACGGCAGCTGTAGAAAGAGTGTTCTGCTGCTTACGCCCACAAATAGGCAGAAATTGGATACTAAGTGCAGGAGTCAAGCCCGCTGAGAAGGGATGAATGAAAATGAACTTATTTCAAACACCCACACATATGTAAAGGTATGGGACGGCCAATATTATTGAAAACGGTAGGTGCTGGGGTGCTCTGGAACAGAGGGGGATGCCAGTGTCTTAAGTTGACTACCACAGACATTCATCAGTCATGGGTCAGTCTCATGGTGAAGTTGATGGCTGAAGGTGGCTTAATTCAAATCACAGTGGTGCAGAGAAAATGGCATTCAGGTAAATGTCTTTTTTATAAGACCAGAAATGAAAAAAACTAGGTCATTCATATTCATTGGTTCTTATAGATATAAACGCTTTTATTGAGGGAGAATACCCAAGAGGCTCAGAATGTATTTTTATGCAAGTAAATCACATTTGCATACTTTACAGTTGCACTGCTGAACCCCGGGATATGGGAAAAACAATTTACAAGCTGGGGTGCGTGTGTTATCGTGATGAAACATTGAGTTGATTAGTTGCTCACAAAGTGTGGTGATGTAGCCAAAAAATATTACCTCCATTTTAAATACATGAGCAAGACAATAATAAAAAACAAATAAATAAATCACAACCATCTGTAGGGCTGTCATTGTTATACACATGAGTAATTATGGGTTAACCCATGTAGCTATGGACTTCGATACTTGATATTTCAGCCTCAAAACAGTAATAGCACAAATGGAAGAGAAATGCACTCCATACAAACTAATTCATATCTGTTCCTTTGTTTTGTTACATTTTGTTATTGTTATATGTTAAATACCAGTGTAAAATTCATAGTTCTCAGATAAGTTAAAGGTTCTCACTTCCAAAAGTTTTGAACAACTAATCTAAACATTTGAATAAATAATCTAAAATGATTGGAAGATTAACAAATAATGAAAATAATTGGTGGTGTAGCACACAGAAATCCCAACCATGTCCTTTTTGCCATTGAGCTGTTGTTAATGTGCTGATATTCCCAAAACAAAACAAAAAAAGAGAGAAAGAAAAATGGCAAATTGCTATTACTCTAATACAACAATCAGCAAACAAACTGATTACTTAAAAGCAGAGGGCATCAATTTAACCATCTTAATTTGTCAGCGACCAGCACTTCAATAAACAAGCTCCATCAAACTGAAGCTGAGCACATTTGCATTCCAGCAAACAGCTTGCAATTACCCATTTAGATGGCATGCGTTGGCAATTAATATACCAATCTTCCTTAATGCCCCACCTAGGGAATTTGTAAACATCAATTTAAGAAATATGAGAGGCTCTCGGATAAAGTGCCTCCTGCTCTGCAGCAGTCACAGCATGCTATTCGCAATAAAAATATAATAATCTCATTGGAAGTTGAAAAGTTACACCTCCAAATCAACCAACTCTACCCATCATTAACCCAGGAGACAACATAGATGGTAATCTTTTGACCCTTTGAGTTCGTCTGTCCTTAGGGCATCAGTTTTAAACACTTTGGCAGCTGTGTGACAAGATGTCAAGGCAAGCGTGCTGAAACATGTTAGTCACAAACTTTCACAGCATGTAGTTGCAATCAAAATGCAGATCAAGTTTGGAAGGTTGGTGTGGTCTGACCCACACAATAAAGGAGCCAAAAAGTAGGGAATCCACAGACCTCCTGGACACTACTCACTCTACACCTGTAATAGCGTGTAATAGTTTGTTGCACCTCCATATGACACATATTTTGACATTGTTTTAACCTTTATAATGTAATTTTCTGTTGAATAAGAAGTTCACCTGGCCCAAGTGCATCTCCTGGAAGCAAAATATAAAGTCACTTCATTTACTGTACCTGCAGGGTGGATGTCAATAAAACCTAAAGCAGTGTACTTGACATCCGTGTGATCCCTCTCCATTTCCCCTGTGATATTTTGTAAACAGTGCAGGTATTGCAACTTTGGAAAAATGGTTGCATGAGGGAATAACACATGCGCTGACCATTTTCCTGCCGCCTTCATTACTCACCATGTTTAGCAGACGCACATCTTTGGTCAGTTTGGTCGTTAGTGATTTAATTCCGTTGTTGTGAAGTGGTTGGATACACTGACCTGGTGTACCGGCTCACTTTAACACTTTTACTGTCCGAGTTTATGCTAAACGATTCACATTAGCAATCATTGCATTGTTTTTCTTGGCCTTTGTGCATTGATCAAACAGCTGTTTGTGGTTGAACAGGTTATTTGGGTTGCTTTGTGACTTATATGTAACTCTATAGCACTTGTTTCGTTTGCTGTCGGTTATAATTCCTTGCTTTCAATCCGAAGTTTTTCTAAACAACAATGACTAATGATCCGCTTCTAAGGACAAGCTCTTTGCCTTCCCATGTGTCAACTCTTTGATTTTTGTTTTGACAGTCCATTATCGATTCAGGTGCAGGGAACAGCTGTGATTGGCATATGCTGGCATGTTATCAGGCAGTGATTTAGGAAGAACGTAATTTTCTTTTGCTTTCTTTTGGCGGAGCACTTTAAATATCATTTGATCATGTTTATTTAATCATGTAAGGCCTATATAGTCCTATTTATGATCATATCACAATAAAATAAATAAATAAACTGTTTGCCGCGTGTTTGAAAAGTGACCATAATGCCTCTACTCTAGTTTACTGCAAACATGGATAGTGCCTGATAACATTTTTATGTTACCATATTATCATTTGTCACAGAGAAGGTGTCCTGATGTGCTCCATTAGCTGAAAGACTTTCCAGTGTTTGTCAGACTTCATAAAGGTGTCATTTTAAGCCCTAGAAAACTGATGGTTAAAGAAATTCAAAAATCATTACCTCCATACTTAATGGATTTTTTTTTTCTTTAACAGAGAAGTACACATAAATGATTCTAAGATTGTTAAACTTTCCTGTAAGCACAACCTTTATTTCAAAGCCATCGGCCAGTGCTATCTGAGCTCAATATGCCAAAATTAAACCATTTAAACCTTAAAGCATATAAGAAAAAAAACAGCACGTTTAACTTTTCTGCTACGGTTCAGAACAAAGTAAACAGATTGCAGGTCTTCTGCACCATGAGCATATCGATAGCATCTAAAATCCATTTAAAGTAAGCGGTACTAATGACATAAAATGAATGCAATGAAACTCAATAACAGCAGTTACTAAGGAAACCATGGTTAATTACATAATCCTCCTAGTTGAGCTAAAACTAGCCAACCTTCAGGAAGGGTTACCCCAGGGTGAAGCTTAGAACAGCTTATTGACATCTCACACCCACTTGGCTAAAGGGGTGTGAATTAGATCTGACTGACGCACTATATATTGACTGCACACTTCCCTGAACACCAAAACAAGGAATAATGTAAAATCCTAACCCCGTGCCTCCCCCTCCCCAAGAGTCCACTTAAAGTAATTACCATGTTGCTGGTGAATAAATGAGATGGTGAATAGGGAGTACCAAGAAACTTGCAATCATGGTTCCTTGTAGTCAAGACCTTAAATAAAATAAGTTGTTGAAGCCATTAAGATATATTTTTTTAAAAAGCTATATTTAAAAAGCCAGACAAAATCCAAATAAGAAAGGATACACAATGGGCTAAAGGGCTTGAATAGCTTAAAAAAAGACGAATTACAGTGTGGCAATTGACTCAGTTTTTTCTTGGGTTGTTTTTCGCCGATATTGTTACATTAAAGGCTTGCAGGCATCAACAATATACTGAAATACCAAGTAAGACTGTAAAATTTTAAAAAAGTTCTGGATTTATAAGCCATCTCGAGTTATTTCTATCAAGATTTATGTAAAACTATTTAAAACAGATTTCTGACATTGGCAAAAAACATTTTTAAACGCAAACTGAGACATTATGGCTTCAAGGATGTTTAAAGAGCTTTAATTGTCTCCACGAGCTGTGTGTCCCAACACACATGCACACTCACATGCAAATGAAGTTTCCGTCAGACTTTTCAGAGTGAACATGCGTAGTGCTTGTCAACACATCACAAAGCAAACTACACACTATTACACAAAATTTCAATAGCAGACATTTTTCTTCATCTGGAATGATCTCACTCTAATCTCTCTCTGTCATCTGAGAATTTAACAAAGGATCAGCATTCAAAGGCATTTCCAGCAAATTAGACAAATTTGCTAGTAGAATAAAGAGTAATGGACACAAAAAAAACCCAACAAAAACTGGCACGACGCATCAGTACTGAAGCTATAACAAAGACTAGTCTAATGACAGAACCAAAATCTTGAGCCCCTGTGAGTCCAACTGGGCAATGCTAAACTGATGACAACCTGATAAGACTAGGCCAACATAAAAGAAACGCGTAGAGAAAAGAGTTCAAAATCTATTGATCTTTCAAAGTAAACAAATTTTCTAAAATAATAGGGGAAAAAAAAAAAACTCAGTTCCCTTTTCGCTGTGTGCATTTTGGCAGTAGTTCTTACAAAAGTTAAACAACATAGTATGATTGATTTTCTAAAGAGAGGTAAAAGCATACATAAGCTTTTAGTGCTTTTATCACGAATCTTACATTAATTGTGTGTCTATTATTACTTTTCATGTTGGCGCCCCACATTGTTGCATAAGGATATTGTTTTTTCTTTTTATATAGAAATCATAATCCAAAAGAAGCCACCACCTCCGAGGTCTTGTCTTTACAATCAACAGTCTCTCCTTTGAGACCACAAATTCTTCAGTGTCACCTCATAAACAGCAAAAGAAATAGCTGAGGTGAACCCCTTGCAGTCTTTGCTTGCGGTGGACCCAATTTTCTCCCACCTTCTCTAGTCCCTGTATCCCTGTAACTTTGAAGTCCAGCCAGCTTTGAAAAAGGCTGCAATCTCCCTGCCATGACCAGGCAGAGGATTAGCCAAGCCCTGCAGGACCGAGTGGAAAGAGGACGAAAGAGGGCTGGAGGAGGAGTAACGCCATTTTCCACAACGGTTGTATATGTGCAAGCAGCTCTCCCTCCAGCCAGAGCCGTGGGGGATTAGCAAGCTACTAAGGAAGCAGAAAACAGACATCCAAGCCCCCTTTTTCATGACTTCCACAGAAACCAATTTACAGCAGAGAACTGGGGGAGGCCGCTAATTCTCCCCATAACCGCCTCCTGCTTCAACTCAAAATCCTTGTTGTGTCACTCACAAAAATCTGCTTTTGTGAAACCGCAAACATTTCCAGAATACCAAACTCAAGGAAGCACGCATCTACAAAGGATTCAATTATTGATATGGGAACTTCATTGACTCAAAAGTAACATTTCAATGTTCACAGAGCAGGGGAAAATAAGCAGTTAAGCTCCTAATCTCACCATCACACTTGATATGATCAGTCACGGGGGAAGTCACCCTGGAAAGTTTGTTTTCCCATTGTGAGGCAAAACAAGAGAGATTACTCATCTTTTATCCATATGAAGTGGTAATATTTGTCTACACTTTGAGCTTGTACATTTTCAAGTTGTGCATTCATTGCATCACAAAAAAAATGCATTAAAAACAGAGCGTATTGTGCAGTGTCACAGTGAGCTAATGACAAAAGCGTATATTTCAGAGGAACTTAGCAAAGAGGTCAGGACATTTCCTCTACGAGTGGAGGATTTCAAAAAGGCTATCAAGCATTCACCAGTTACGGTACAACAATGAACACATTACTAGCACCTCATTGAACTTAGTAAATCTACAGGATCTCAGGATATAATACAGCAGCACTCTTAATAAGTAACAGCAGCATAGCTTAAAAGAAGCAACAATGAGCCTTGGTTTAAAAGAAAAGGCAGATCCATATACTGCTGCCTTCCCATCAGTGCCTTTCAAGTAATGGGGTCTTTTGTCTTATCTGTGACTGAAAGGAGCTTGAGGACTTTGGCCTTCATCCCTTTGTTGTTACAGAGTCTCTTGTGGAAACGGCGGATTGGCCCATAGGCGTGGGTGTGTGAGGAAGAGCTAGGCGGCCATGCAAGCACATCAGACTTGAGCGGTCTTAATAAAGCTTCCCTCTATCCACCCCTGAGATCTCCTCACCCCAATTATTCGCCTGACACCTCTACCCTCCTCCATCTCCTCTTATTTCTCACAGCAACCCCCCCGCACCCTCAGCTCACCATCCAGTTCCCAGCTCTGATCAAGGCTGTCCCTTTGCTGTGCTCAAAGCCCCAGAGGCCTGTACAATATCAGGCTGCTGGTGGCGTTTGCTTCACAGTCTGCTGCCTGAATTGCATCAGGAGTGTGTCTCTTCTAGTATTGATATAAAATCACTACTGTTCAGCCAGCAACAGTGGAAAGTTCACTCTGAATTTAAAATAAAGTCTCATTTCTTTCCACGATCCAGAAAGAATCAAGAAGAGATCACCAAATAAGATATTCTCACAGAGACCCTTAAACACTGGGTTTAAGAATGTGCATGCTGACACCTGATACTTCCCAGTTCGCCGTGTTTAGAGAGCCCAACATTGTACAGTGACGCAAAGATGAAGAACGCTCTTAACTTATGTTTACATTCAGTTTCTTTGTCTACTATTAACTGGCATGAATAACAGAGTAAAGGTAAACTATGGAAAATAGCTTCAATAAATCCATCATGCACAGGTCAAGTTACCCTATCTGTATTCACACATACACTGCAGTCCAGTACTTTTCTAGACATTTCCTGATGCTGGTGCAAACATCCAAAACAGTTTGTTGGAACATTAAATACATTAAATGGTCCTTAAGCAGAGAGTTACATAGTACAAAGTCTGTGAGATGTACTTTTTTCACTAATGCAGGAACAGCATGGGTAACAGTTCAGTGAATTCACAGCCGGCTAGTGGTCACCTCCTGCAGACTCTGCCTAGGCAGCACCCTTGCCTGACAAAAAAAAAAAAAAAAAAAAAACTCCTGCTGTGGGTCCTGAAGTGCAAAAGGGCAATTGTGCAGTATGCTGACCTTTTTCTTCCAACAATGTATGCAGGACATGCATGAAAATGACTACGAACTAAAACCTGAGTAATTTTACCTCCCTGCAACATCAGGTCTTACTCCTAGGGTTGCTAGAAAAGTTTTCCAACTTAAAGCTGTGCAAGTGAGTGAGTGCCTTGTGTGTCTAATAATCCCCGGACCCCCAAAACTCCAACAGTGTGAACTGAAAAATAAACCACAAAAACTTCAGCTCAACGCAAAGAAAATTAGGAATATTCATGATGACATGCTAATAGAACAAAGAACATAACAACGAGTCTAAAAACAGAACAGCTCATGAGAAGGCCACAACAAAACATCCCCATTTCTTTGCTGTTCTGTCTGCCATTTTTGAGACATTTTATGCTTTTACCTTCAGATGCCTTCAAGGTCACAGCAGGGCTACATCTGGCCAGCCATCTGTCTCCAGCCTTCCCATGAGGCATCCTGTCATCGGCGCTCCTTGGCCCTGTCCTCTACTGTCCACATTCAAGCTCACAAGGGAAATGCTTGGCCAGACACAATAGCTTTTCAGTGATGCTACGAGTTTCTGATGCATTTGTTCAATTGTTCTCCCCATTGACTACCTGTCTACCTGACAACAGAGCTCACAGCACCAGAAAACATTGACATGGTCTACCCTAGACATGTGCCAATTTGCAATTATCGAGTATCAATGAATGAAGAGACTTTGGACATTTCTCCCCCCCCCGCGAGGACATTAAGTAACAGTGATGATGAGCACTCTAAATCAACATAAGGAACCAAAACTTCTTGATTTAAAGTAACCATTTCCCATCTGTCCATTCTAACAAGTGCACTGTGCAATCTGACAAACTCTACATTTTCATTTTCTGGCAATGTAGGCAAACAGTCCCATATGTCATCAAATTCAACAACTGCCATTAACAGAGCTTCATCAAATTCAAACCAGTGAGAGCAAAAACAGAAATATAGAAATCTTGACCACTCAAGCACTTTTGACAGAAACGTTATTTTTACATCCATTTCAAGTGTGGTTTTAAATGTTACTCAAGAACACAACTTGCAAACTCAAATCAGTGCTTCACAATTTCTACGTATCACAGTAATATGCGGTTGTTATGCACACTGTGACTAAATTAGTGGTTCTCTAACTTTATGAATGCCCCCTATTTAGAAGCCAAAAAAAGTTCGTGCTCAACACCTCACAATTTATGTGATTTGAAAGGGAAAAAAGTTACGTTTTAATTGAATAAAGTAATACTATCAGCAAAGTCTTTACCTAAAAATATCATATTCATTCAGCTGCTTGGCCCACTAGTGAAAACCAGCGGACTAAATTAAGTTTGTCCTTGGACCATGCAGTATGACAAATGTGTTAAAGCTGGTTCCTTACCTTTGATTAAATTAATTAGATAGATACAGTGCTGTATGCTCAATCACCTATGTTAAAAAAGCAGCAGTAGCAGTGTTTCCATAGACCATCCATTAATTAAGTGGCCTCTGTAGATGCCTCATGAAAGTAGACCTTTCACTGTCACATATATTCAGTTCAATCTAAATACTGCATTTGAAAGATCAGTGAATAGTGACTCCATGCCTCATCAAATCAAATCTTATTTAACTTTTAATTACATTGGATCCATTTAGAAAGAAGCAGCAGAGCTTACCTTAACTTTTCAAACAGTCTGCTGAAGCCAGTGATCCACCAAACAGGTAACTAGACCAGCTTGGTACACACTCCAGCTGTCAGTGAATCTGTGAATGAAAAATAAGAGATGACTCTTACATCTGTGTACATCTCAGACATAATGCAGGACAGCCTACGGTGATGCAGCCTAAGCCTTGAAAAACAGTCATAGCAGTCATGTCGTATTCTCCATCACAAATCTCTAAAACTCCAAAGTATGGATAACAATGAAAGTATCTATTGCTGGGTGTACTATTCACTTTCATCAGAAAAATGCCAGAATGTGAAATGAAAATGTGAATCCACTTGCTTTGAACTCTGAGGAAAAGACGTTGCTGGAAATGCTGTTTGCGTGACAACAGGTTGCTTTTGCAATAAGTGAACAAAATCTTTTGACAAATCCAAGAGCCCAAACTTGCCAAATCTGATGATGGCATCTCAGCTCACAATCTGCTCTGGCAGTCTGCTCCCAGAAAAACGTCTTCACCTTGCCAGTGCACAAACCTAAACAGAGCTTTATACAGCCTGATATTACCAAAAAAAAACAAAAAAACATTCCATCTGAGCTGAAAGCTGAAATGTAAAATGTGAAAATCTGAGTCACTGATGCATAAAAGTTGACAAGTGATTATCTTTCCTTTAGAAGGATATAGTTCCTGATCCTATAGCAAACGTATTTAATATCCTTTATCATATAGCCATAGGGAGTGTGTAGATTCTCAATTATTAAACCAGTCGTAACTATTAAGCATTTTTGGGAAATACTGTGTAATATGATGACTTAGTTGGATCTCCACCTGTCCCAATATTAATTCAGACAAATGGCGATGACTGAGGTTTTGACCTTACACCCTGCAAATCGCAAGTAGCAGAGCCCAGGAAGACTTGCAGAGGCAGCATCCTCTGGATTAGCAAACACTCCAGCTGGCAGCCACATGCTGATGATGGTTCAGTTAAGGTTAAGGCATAGCCAGCTCTCCAGCATATTTTTTCTCTCTCAAGTTCTCACTGTTTTGACAAAAGGACCACAAGTCCCGAATGGAAAGTAGAACTGCTGTGCATCAGTAACGGCCTATACCAGCTATTGTGATACCATTAGGCGTGTGGTCATTATTTTCTTGTATCACTGGTATAGAGTGAAATGTTGACAATAAGAGTCTGTGTTTGCTATTTGTTGGAACTTACAATACTGTCTGAGAAAAAACACAAAACTTCAAAAGGGAGATAAGGGCTTGTTGAAAACAAATTCCTTTGCCTGAGCTACAAAGGTTCCAGGCCATCTCTGGTGCACTTTCAAGACTTTAAATTGCCCCTAAATGCATCTAGAAGAATTTAGTACTGTGTTCTTGTGTTTTTACCAGAACTAAGGAAGATTTAAATACCATACATCAGGCCATCTGGTAGATGTGTGCAACATGTCTAGAAATGGGGGGCAATTGCCACAAAATATACAACTCAGTATTGTGTGGCAATTGCTACATCAATATATAAAATATCAAACATATTACCTAAGGTTGCAAACGGTTTAAATTGCATTTTCAATACTGACAAAAATCAAAAAATAAGCCCTGACATAAAAGACAAGTACTGGAGATTTTTCTTTTTAGTGTTATATTAATCTGTCCTGAGCGTGTGACGAGCATGAAAGAGAATCCCTGATCACTAGAACTTTGGACTAGTCTGGGCTCACACTCAACTGTTAATAAAACCCATAAACTATATCCTTCTAATAGAATAATTTCAAAACCACAACTGGGAGCTACAGCTGAAGGAGTAATCAAATTGATGCCTCGTCTCTGGACTGGATGTTTACTTGTTTTCTTATTTGCTTGCTTGAGCAAATTCAAGCTTTTAGTAATTTCAATATGCAGAATCAATTACGGTTATATTGACTCCTCCAAGCTCACGCCTGGGGAGCGACTTTTCAAGTGACCAAAGTAAGGAAATGCACCACAATGAGACTGGAGATGACACCATTATTTCTCAGTTCCAATGAACAAAACACACCACATGCACATTTTCTCAGATCAATGGTGGGGAACAATTAGTTAGACGTGTGTCAAACAGCAGTTCTTAATGACTATTTAATTACACTAAAAAGCACAAACTTTCAGGTTGCATGGAAAACAAAAAATCTCAGTGTGAACGCTCACATCTTCTCCAACTCTCAGCCTTTGGTTAATCATCCGAGTTGCTGTAGGAAAATTTATTCGCTTTTTTTATTCACTTTTCATATCAAAAATCCACAGTGTATGATCTGGGCTGTGACGATTCGTGTGATGACTCAAAGCTCAAATATTTAGGCCAATCACATGTTGAACTTATTTTCACCTACCTTATTTTTAAGCTAATATTTTAGTCTTTTTTTATATATAAACTCTTGTCAATAAGGCAGTTTTACAACCAATTTACACAGACATTAACAACATGATCAACCCAAACCATAACAATGGGGAAGATTAATTTATTAGTTGAACAATTGACAACATTATTAAATGTCTTTACTTACTAGTGGTTCAGTAAAAGGACACAAGGACATGTTGTGCTGCTTCCTCAAGCAGAAACAAGCCAACTTCAAATATCAAATCCACCCTGATAGGGAAAATTCAGGTTTAAAGGGTTTCTCATCAGTACAGAAGAGCATGAGGTTTCATAGTGATGATGAGTGCCATGTTTCAGTCTTATTTGTGACCTTTCTTTTTCACTTGAGGAGATGGGAGACATTTAAATGGCATTGTCCCACTGCAGATACTCTATAAGGATGAACTTTTTAGTCATAATCACAGTTCTGTGCATTATTCTGCTCTCCCTGTGCTAGTCATTTTATCAGATCAAATTCAGTTTATGGTAAAAATAAAGTCAGTCTGAAAACTTTCTGAAGTTTACAGCAATAGTGGGGCTCATTTGATCATGCCTTTGATTTTGTTTAATTGTTTATTCCAACTTTAGCATTGTTGCCATATTCTGGTTAGTGTTTACCAGAACATGGTTACTGAAAGGAATGATTAATTACTCCTCTGGCTGTGAAAATAAAGAAAATTGTTCAGCCTTTTAGGTGACTGTCAAGCACTTTGAACACCGCTAATTGAATGACTGATATAACTGTCAATGGCCACTGCAGTTGTGTAATTTTGAACAACTAATAAATCTATCAGAGGAACTAGGGAGTGTTGCCTCGTCCATCTTCTACCAAATGGCAAACAGACCACACTCCTGCCCTTTCCTCTCTCAGCTGCCTATTAAAAGGGAAACATGTGGTCTAGTGTCTTGTTTCAGGGAAAGTGAAAACATACGCCCGCTGAGGTACACAGTTGAGCAGAGGAGTTGCGCATGTTGTGACAAAGAGTGCCTTTTCCCTTCCCTTGTACCGCAATCTCTCACTGCGAATCACCACATGGGGTAAGGGTAAGTGGTTTGACCAGTCCCTGCAATCACTAGGCAAGGCCCCCTACCTTGATAGCCATTCAAAGAAATCAATCAGTATTCAGGTCATGAAACGGGGATGCCCCCCTTAACACACAACCTCTGACCCATGCAGGGTTCTACTCCGAGAGCGTGACAGGGATTTGTGCTGCCAGTGTCTGCTGCGTGTCCGACACTAACAAAGTCCTCGTGTTGAAGGGAGGAGCGTGGCCTGACCCTGTCCACCTCTGACACAATAATTCCAGCTGAGGAGTTCAAGGTGGCCTGACCTGTAGCTGACCCAGTCTATGGAAACATGGCTACAAGCTTTAACTGAGCCTTTTCCTCCATCCCCTAGAGTTGCATGGAGAAACAAGGGGTGTGCTCAGGTTTTGTCGAGCAACGCTGTAGCGTAAATCGCCACATTTATTCTTTCATATTTTACTTAATATCTGAACAGTTGGAAAGCCTTTTTTCTGTCATGGGAAGTGCATGGGGGGCAGAATTAGCATAACGTAATTACACTGGGGAAAGATCCAGGCTCCAAGGAGCAAGACATAACCTGTAATTTACCATAGTGCTCCCTATGCAATTGACAGTCAGGCTATGATATTGGAGATAAATGTCGAAATTTAGGCTGTTAGCTTAACTGATGGTGCATTCAGTATGATAATAACCACGGTCTTGCACACAGTGAGCCTGATGAGCAGTCCTGCAATAGCTCTTCACCACTTTTCCTCCCCTCCATGGGGGTATTATCATGCTAATCTAAAAGACAAGAAAAAATACATTTCAGTGAACAATGATATATAATAATAGGAAGCAGGGATCTCTGAAACAGTGAGGAGACAAAAGAAGGTATTTTCACCCTGCTCCGCTAAGCAAAGTAAAGGGCTGACAAATGGGCACAGACATTATGCCGGCTGGTTAATTAAAAGAACATAGTCTAATTAAAAAGATCTTCCTGGTGAATAGACTGCCGTCTATAGAGCTACTGACCTCTGTCTCCTGCACATGTTAGGCATAGACCAGTCAGTAGCTCTCTTCTTTCACAGATTTCATTTTCAAATCAGAGGGGTTTTGACTGACGAGAGGCAAACACAGTAGTACGCTGCAGGAAGTGCACTAGATCTCGGTGGGGGTGCTGGTACTTGATAAATGGCTTTGAATTGCTATTATATAGTCAATAAAACTTGCACATGACATTTGATTAAATTCCTTATCTTTCGTGCAGAACTTTTTCACAAAAAGGTCAATATATCGAGTTTTTCAGTTTGAACGCATTTCAAATCTGCACTAAGACAGTTTGACATGCACACACGACTATGCCTTAAAGTTATTCTGCTAAATACATTTTTTTAATGACTTGAATTGTTAGAGACCAATGTTTCTGGAACAGAGTACTGTCTTTAAATGTGCAATGTGAGTTTGTATAATTCTAACAAGCTTGAAAGTGAAAATGTGGTATGACCACCTTTATTCTTCAACACAGCCTGAACTCTTGTAGGCAAGCTTTCTTATACTTTCTTTAAGAAGTCTTCAGGAAAAGTTCAGCCTTTTCTCCCTGTTTTCCTTAAGAATGGTTTTTTGACAGCCACACTTTCAGTGATGTCATTTCTGATGCCAGTTAGGATGGCGTGCATGTGTGTCATTATCTCTGGCACTTTTCATAGGTTCAACTAAAGAAATAGGAACAAATTATGCGTTTATGTCCCAGGCAGTAAAGTGCTACTAAAGTGCCTAAAGATACAATTTTAAAAGTTTTCTGATATGGCTAGACAACACTAGTTCATCCCTCGAGTTAGGTGCCTTTTCTATGCTTGATGACTCATAGTTCAGTGTCAAGTGTTTCTGAAAGATCTTTAGAAATCGAAGAGATCTACTTTTCAAGACCCTTTGGGAAAAAAATTACAAAGAAGACATTTGAAGCAAAATATTTAAAAACAATAATAATAAACATTATGGATGGCATGGCACTTTACTTTCACGTGAAGAAGTTCGTTGTTTTGTCACAAAACAGACAGCAAGCCTCATGTTTGTACTCTTTTACTGTGTCAATATATGTTAGACACTACCAACCCCATGCATGTGACAATAATTCTGCATTAGTCCATTTTGTTTTACCCGCTTGTATGAGACAGATAAGTAGGTAGCAAAAGAAATTTAAAAAAAATCTATTATTTGCAGCATCCCACCTTTGCCTCCTAGCTGACACAGCACTTCACACTTCAACACTACTAAAGCTCCCGTTAGCAGTTATTGTATATCTTAACCCAGACACTGCAAACATTAACGTTAACTGTATAACTATTAGCAATTACCCCTTTGGCACATCAGCCACCTGTTAAGTTATCATTAAGGTGG
>VUQG01035191.1:46503-59144 GCA_015106755.1 Etia nguti
CTCCATACCCTGCCACCCACTGGTCGTTTAATGTTACTATAGATGTATGACGTGTGTCATTGTAATTATTGTTATTTAACCCTGTCATGCATGAATTATAACAACCTCAGTCAGTATTTTTTTTCTTATAATTTATATTCATCTTTTCATGCCTAAAAATGAATAGAAATACTTATGAAAAAAATCCTGATTGAGGTTGTCATAATTCATGCATGAAAGGGTTAAGCTCATTGAGATTTGTGGATATTTGATTATGCCGAGCTCTTTTAAGGTTATTTCAGTTGGGTTGAGGTTTGGGCTTTAAATGCAGCATTGCTACACCTGGATTGTTTTTTAACTATTCTGCTGTAAATTTGCTAGTGTGGGATCATTTTGGGATAATTGTCCTGTAGCATGACACAGTTATGACCAAGATTAGCTGTCGGATGGATGACCTCACATTTAACTATTGAATACTTTGACATAGTGAGGAGTTGAATGATTGCAAGGCACCCTGTGGCAGCAAAACCAGCCTATATCATGACCCCCTCCACTACCATGCTTGATACTTGTTATGCTCGACATATGCTATGCTTGGTTTTCAACAAACATGGTATTGTGCATCATGGCCAGACATCTGCACTTTGGTCTTGTCTGTCCAAATGACATTTTTCCAGAAGTCTTGTAGTTTGTTCAGATGCAACTTTGCAAACAGAAGCAGTCCTGCTATGGTCTTTTTAGAGAAATGAGGCTTTCTCCTGGCAATTGTTTGAAACAAGGCATGCTTGTTCAGTCTTCTATTTCTTCTTGGAGTCTGTACTTCTACTACTATGGACTTTAACAGTTAACAGCCTACCTGAGGCTGAGATGTAGACTTTTAGACTGCCTCGGTTTCACTCCTGCAAAGACTGTCAACTGTGCTGAATGTTTTCCACTTGTGAATAATCTTTTCTCACTGTATAATAATGTGTTTCAAAGTGTTTGGAAATGACCTTATAACCCATCCCACTGAAGAGCAGCAAAAATTGCTTCCCAAAGATCATTGCTGAGGTCTTTCCTGCTTAGCATTGTGTTTTCACAAACCTGGATGCTCAATACAAACTAAAACTTTATAGAGGTGGTGGCACTTGCTGATGGTCAAATAATCAAGTATTTAATTTTTTCGCAAACTGCTTCTGCATATGGGCTTAGATTTGGTAAATAAATAATGACACAGTGTAATATGTCATGTGTAGTTCATCTGTTGTATTTACCTTATTTTAAGACCTGGTATAGAACAGATTATTAATTATTATGTTTCAATATGTAACCCATAGAGTGATGGGTAAGTGATTACCAACTCATAGTGTGAAACCAAACATTTTTCAAACTCACAAAACTTGGGCACAGCACAGTTTCTAAATATGGCAACTAGATAGTGGAACACATACAAACACAACAGTTCAAACAAATGTAAAATAAATAAATAAATGGAAGTGGTGTAGAAGTACACAAGGAGAGAACACTGAAAGTCAGATCAGACAGATTGACAACTTTTTCATTGTTGTTTATGTCAGGCTGAAAATGTGTATGCAGTGATAACATTAGGTAGTTTTCTATATCTGATAAATCTGTGATGCAAAGACACTAAAATGCAAATACACTAAAATAAAAGCTGACATTGAGCACCTAATTGATAAATCTTTTATTGCTGTGTCTTATTAAATGAAATTTGCAGGACCACAAAACCAAAACATGTTCCACTGCAGAGTGAAAATAAAACACATGTCTCCTTTGTGTATCTGATCTAAATAACTCTTACAATATACTTATCCCTCACAGCTGAGTGTGAACAAGTGGTGATTTCATAATGTTAGCAGCCATAAGGAGAGTCTGGAAACATGTCTAGCCATTTGGCTGTATTAGTGATAGGCTGTGTTTATCTGCTGTCTGTGTGATCTTAATCCAGTACTGGGGTTCATTATCCCCAGCAGGTTTTTCAACTAAACAAAGATTAGGAGGAATCTGGCCGCTTGTTTATCATCTGAATGAATGTCAGAGGTCAGCTTCAGGACAAATGGAAGCAGAACAAATGGAGCTCTAATTTTCTCTCACTGTTCCCATCAATGCCAAGACACCGAGCCTCAGACAGAAATCTACTGTTGTTGCAAAATGCCCACTTGATGCACCACCACATAAAAAATGAATCAAGTTTCTGTGTTCAGAAAAGTATCTGGTTTAGGATTTTTGGTTTTATTTTCTTGAGAATATGAAGTTGATCTCTCCAGTTTTTCTCATTTCAATTTGATATTTATTTGTGAAGGTTTGGTGTGAAAGGCCCAATTTTGCACCATCTCACAATGAAAAATATCCAATCCAGATCCAGATTGACTCTAAAAGTTAATCACCTCTGAACTTGGAAATACATCAGTGAATGGGGTGCATATTTTTAATGTCTATCATGATATTCAGTTCCATCTTTAACATAGATTACAATCACACCTGCTTAGTCGTCATGAAGTCTTTTATTTTGAAAACTGACTGGAATCTTCCTGCCTGAATTTCTGTCATCCTCATTTGTTTCATACAGCTTGACAAGTTTTCTTTAAAAAATAGCACTTTGGCTATTTAGAGCTGCTTCTGAAATTTGCTGCTGCAATAGAAGAGTGGATGCAATCATCTCTGGCCACGTGTGAAAACAGCTGCACCCCAACAAACTGGACCAAGAGACTCCTCTGGGAAAAGTTTTCAGTGTAAATCTGTTCAGAACCTTTTGAGTGATTGTGCTAACAAAGAGATAAACCAAAACAATTACATTACCTCAGGCGTAACAATATTTTATGTGAACTTCCTGGAGGTCATGACTTAGTTACCAAAAGCTGCTGTCTTATCATTATTATTTTATTATCTCTGATAATAAATGGCTCTCACGTTTCTTCTCAGTCCAGCATCCAAAATAAACCTGTGTAATAATATTTTAAGGGATCAAATATAGTTTTTCCTGTGATCATATCATTTTTTACTACAGGACAAGCTTGCATCCTTTATTTATGGTTTTGTTAAAGCACTGTGAAAAGATTTCTCTCAGAATTAATTTTTTTTAAAGGCATCTTAAACTGTTTTAAAGCTGCAGTAATCACTTGTTTATGTCAACCATGGAGCCAAGGACAGAAAGTATAGAGAAAGAATAAAGAGAAAGTAGAGAAAAACCAATAGAAAATGATCATAAACTCAACATTTCCTCTCGATTCTATTTTTGCATTTTAGGATTTCTTTTAGGATTTTTCTATACAGCAGTTAAATTTTATGACTGTACTGTCTGGTTTAGTTTAGCCATCCTCATCAACCTCAGTGGCACACACAAAACATCAAAGAACAGACAAAAAAAAGCTGCAAGCACAACGGAGAATTGTGATCACAAGAAAAGAGAAGAAAAGAAAAAAAGTCTTAAATTTAAGACCACACGAGCCCCCAGCTTGTATAAGCTTGTTAATTCTATTACACGTTTTAAGTAGTTTATGATGTTGTGTTGCCATGTATATGTGTTTTGGGTATTTATGCCCTCATGTTTCAATGATAGATCAGAAACGGAATGCTTTTATTCAAATTATGGTCCACTGTTCTGTGTAAAAAATTGCCCACAGTGCACTAATAGGGAATCGATAGTGGTGAACGGTGAAAACATAGTGTTTCACAGTAGCTTCACCGTCTGACACAAGGGCACTCTGGCAGAGTGGACATTTGCTGACACTTTAATTTGAACTTAGGCCACTTGGCTGAAGGACACTCACAGTCTGAACCCAAGGACCTTAAGATGCAGCAGTCCACCCACCATAGTGTAGTTAAAACAGCACGTGAGACATCCATGAGAATAAAAGCATTCTGAGGAACTTAACCGCCAGGAATTGGCCTGATTCATAGTGTTTTTCTTTTTCACAGGTGAAAATGAGCATTTTTAAACTGAACTGCCATAACGATTTTGTATCATATTGTGTTACACAATACTTATGAAATGTGACAAATACCACAGCTGATGCATGCTGTTACAGTCGAGGGACACTGAAGGAAAGCTTCTGGACCATTTAGTGTAATAACCAAAGAACAGCAAGGTAGACGAAAGCCCAGTTATATGGACTGGTTATATAGAAAAACAAAGTTTATAAAGGGTTGAAATAATCTTAGTTATTTATATTTTGTTTTTAGCACATATAGCACAGTATGTAGTGGTTTGGTTCTAAGTGTATAATAATACTCAAATGACATGAATGTCTTTTATATAAGCCCTTATATATATATATATATAAAAAAAGTTGAATAGATCCAAAAAAACTTAGTCTTTATTGAGTGCGTATTGGAAAAAAAGCACAAAAAAATAACTCACCTAAGCCTGTGAGAAAACAGAGATGATCCTTTAAAGGCTATGTTGATTAATTATGATGTATGTGTATGTGTATGGGCTGTATCATCTATCAGTTGTTTTGTTGACAAGCTGCCTGTCATTTTATTGTCCCAGATGCCAGATGACCATAGCAGTGTTCATTATTTCAGCTTTTGCTTTTGTTTTTAAATTAAAGCCACAAATGGCGGAAAACAGAAAACTTTATTAAACAGTGGCTCATCCTACAAAAACTAATAGAAAACAATTACTACAACAGAATTATTCATATGTAGATTTTTTTCTATCTTGATAATGAATTTATTGTCAAATCTGTGTTGTCCACAATTAATTTGTTCTACCTCTGGTCTTTGTCCTGTTTTCTGCCCTTTTTGAGCCACAGTCGATCGTTCTTCTCAGTATAAATATCTCATGCCTTCACCTCCCAGTTGCCAGATTGTCTTCTTTTCTTATTTTAGCTTTCTGCCCATTATCCCTTCTTCCTGTTGTTTTGCTTGTATTTCCTCATGTATGACCTTTGGCTTGTTTCTTGGACTTTGCCTTTTGCTTTGGCCTCACTTGGATTGTTTCCCGTCTGATTTCCCGTGTACGACCACTACATGTTAGGATCTTATTTAAGACTTCACTCTTTTCTGTTCATGCCCTGTGTTTGTGTCCATCCCTCAATGACTGTCACATTTTATATATTCAAGCTGTGTGTCACGCCTTGTTCATAAGTGATGGTTAGAAACACTTCCACAAAGAGTGCACCTGTGCATTCTTGCTCAAAGCTCCTCCAACGATCCTCTTCCCTTGTTCCTCTTTGATGTAGATGCAGACGCAGATGCATCTCGACGTCCTGCAAGATGGCGCTTTGTGATCGATTTCTGGGTCATATGCAGGAGGAGAGAGGCAACAAGATAGGCACAAAGTGGATAAATGAGAAAAGCCCAAATTACAAAGGAGGAAAGGGCAATAAGCAGCTGGTGAAAACAAGACACCCACAATGGTGGGGAAAAAAACACAAACTATTACAAGATATGGAATATTCTTGAAAGTCGCTCAGAAAACAGACAGAAGAAAAAAAACATGACATACTACATCTCTATACAGTTAACACCTGCTTCTGTCAGCTGTCATTTGCACATTCAGTTTCAAAGCTATAAACGCTTTTTGAGGGACTTCTAAAAGCACGTGCAATTTGGAGTTTATACATGTTCGGATCACATGATTAAGTTTCTTTTAAGCATACAAAAGCATTTAAATTGTTCCACTTATAGCTACATTTTCTTGCAAATCTTGTATTTTTTAGGAACTTGTGACTGTGCTTGTTTAGGTTCTGGATGCTTTTTTTCTTCTTCTTCTTTGTTTTTTTAAGATGTAACTCTACTATGCTTCATATTCAGATTAAAATGAGCCAAATGGTGGTTTTCAGGGTCTTTGATGGTCAGGGCACCAGGGAAAATGGTACTCCGCACGTGCCTCAAAGTACAATGGGTTTTTAATATTAGACTTGCATGCTCCAAAGTAAAAAAGGATGCCAGATAATTTTCTCATCCCCTTAACAAGTAAGGAACATATTAAAAAGGCAGATTTATAATGAAGACTCCATTCGGTTATTACATTCCAATTCCAGTGAAAGGAATAACATGTACTCTGAACATCCTCCAAAGTGTGCCAGCTTTTTGCATCCATTATAGTGTTGCACTAGCCCTGTGTCTGGACTATCGTATATACTTTGCCCTAAGGCTTTCTTTTTTCTCCCCCCAATAATCCATTTTCTTTTTTCTTTTTTTATCCATTTATATCCACTTTCATTTATAGTGTAGACCTTTAGCTGACGAACAGCAGCGAGCCTAAAAGCAGAATGAACTTCACTCCCGGCAGCAGCTCACCGTCATATTAAGAAAACCATACTAGGAAGGTCAAGGGTTACAACCGCAGCACCCTCAGAACGCTACTGTGACAGAATGATGAAAGGTCGGAGCACAAAATAGAAATAGAGGCTAAGGGGAAAAGATGAAAGATTTCTGATGAGAACATATGAGAACAAGAGGAGAGGAAAGATATGGAGAATGGATATGATTCAGTGTTTGGAGTAGGAGAGATATGAGGCGCTCCTTGAAGAGGTGAGTTTTCAGTCTACAAAGAAAGCGAGGCGTGAATCCTTTGTTATGACTGGAATAGGAAGGTCATTCCACCATTAGAGAGATGACCCTATGTGGATCGATAACAAAGCAGGTGCTGGGAAGAAGAATGTTGTGAGAGGCAAAATTTGAACATACAGCAGATGTGTTGACTTGCATCATAAACCCAAAGGTTAAGGAATACAATTGAACTTGATCCTAAATCCAAGTCATTTTTTCCCCCGATTCACTTATTTGTAATTTAATTTTAAAAATTCCTCTCCGTAACACATTTTTTGGCACATCAGAGAGTTCAGTTAAAAGGCTGTATAAAATCCTCTCAGATCAGTGATATTGTTCATGATCTCATTGCATTCATTTAATGTGCATAGCTTTAACAGTACGATGTGTACACCTGGAATAGAAGCCAGAGCTGGGACAGACAAAGGCTCCAAAACAACATTCAGTGCAGCAAAAAAAATAGTGTGAGAAGGAAATTTTTCTGCTGGGTTCATTCAGTGCCTCGCTGTTACTTTAACTTTCAAGGCCGTGATTGTGTCTGCAGTGGAACTTTTCGACCACAGACAAACTGTGTCAGCTGGGAAACCAACACACATACTGCAAATTAGGAAAGCTACTATGTAATACATTGTTATATAGATTAAAACAAATGTTACTAACTGAAGAGAGAGAAAGAACAGTTACATTTGCTTACCTCTGTATGACCTGAGCCATGAAAAAATTATTAGAAAATTGATTTAAAAAAGAAAAACAAACTTGAGTGTTTATTGAACGACTTGCATATTTGAGTTTTTATTCTTATCATTGTTGCCACATCTGGACCTTTGGGGAATTTATTGCCGACAATTTGTTTATTTTAAACAAATAAAAACATGTAAGAAGGTAAGGATTAAAAAAAAAATCACACTGATCATGTAGAGAATAGTCAGATACTCTCAGGATTACAGGTTTAACCACTTAAGTACAAAAGACAACATTGATGATTCCTAGTTGACATTTTTTTGTGTCCAGCTTTATATTTTGAACTAAATATATTTGGAAAGGAAATCATTAGGGGTCCAAGGGGCCAAGCTGGAGTAACCCTGTAGTTTGTCGTCCTCTCATTCTGCTCTTGTTCCCTTTCTCTCTTTCTGGAAACACAAAACTTCGTGAAATGGTCTGAAATTGCCGTTATTACCTCAAAACCTTGAGGTACCGCACTAATAGATGGCAGTGTAATGATCAATTTGATAATGATAATCATTCTTTATAATTATATGAAAAATGCCTGAAGTGTCTTTCATCATTTTTATGTCTTGATTTATCTACTTATTTGCTCCTTTGGCGCACAGGTCCAAAAACCTATGTGGTTCAACTTTTCACCACTACGTTCTAAAAAAAACACCCAAAACCATTTACACCATCTTTTTGGAAACTGTTTCTAAACTGAGTCATGTATAATATGATTATACTACTGATCTAAGTCATTACATAAATTTATCTATATTTATTAGTTTCATTTTCCCAATCTAGCTTCTATTACATTATAAAACCTGTCATAACTCATAAACACTTTCAGATCCATTTTCTTTACCACTTATGCAGTTCAGGGTCCAATTTTTAGTGGCAAATTTTACAAATAAAAAAGGTCTGCATACATGTACGAGTGGTCATTGTGCAGCTTAACTGCTCTTTGAGCCAGCTCATAACTAGAAAGGAAGAGTGTTTTATTACAGTTCTTACATTAATAGACCATATGGCACTAGAACCCTAGTAACAAAATAGATAGGCTGGCTTGCAGCTTCTCCAAGCTGTCACCCATGAAGCACGTTTAGCACAATCCTATCATCATCATTATCATTTCAAAATACAATATACAGTCTCATTCCAAATGTCTTCCTCACTCTTCTGCATTCGATGAAGCAGCAAAAGACAGTCTCGCCTGAAGGCATGCTGATTATTATGAGCAATAATAATCTTACAAACAGCCACCTCATGCAGGGCCCTTAACTTTGTTGACAGTTCTTGGAAAAGCTTCCATTTCATAGACACCAAATGGGAAAACTCTCCAAATGGATTTTGGAGAAAAAAAAAGGCTGTAGTTTAAAAGGATCAGTTTTTTTTATTCTTAAAAAAGGCAGTGCACAAAACAGAAAAATGACAACATGAAAATGTGTGAAATGGGGTATAAGATGGGAAACGAGGGGGGTAATATGTAGGAGAGTGTTTCTCAACAGCACTTCAGAGCGCCATCGTCTTGGCAGTCGAAAAGGCCCAATTTACAGAAGAGAGGATTACAACACCAGATTATCTCAGCAGAGTTATCAAGGCTGCCCTCCCAAATAGCGTCATTACCCATCTGAAAGAAAACAGGCTTGCAAGTGGAGATGGAAGAAGAGGAAGAGCCGCAATCTTCACATCCTCTCCATTATTGTGCACTAGTGGATCTGCCTGATAGTTTACAGGATTTCAGGGATTATTACTCAGAGAATTGTCCAGGAGTTCGCACTAGCTCAGAGTTATCTTGGACAATAACCCATTACCTGCACCCACTGCAGACATTTCTCAGGTGGCTGATACACACAGAGTAATTGTACTGGAGGCCTGCAGTGGAACTGAAATTCAAACTCAGTTATGACTAGTCACAATTGACTTGACTTTTTTTTTTTTTTTTCTCCAAACATGGTGAATGATTTTTAGCATTCAGAGTCTCGTCACACCGGGATGGCAAAAATCAATTAAATCAATTAAATCAATTAAGTTCCAATGGATCTGGTACGATCAGAGGATTTGCTTGAGGAACACATTTAATTGTTGTAAATGCTCCTTTACGAGCTGAACTTTACTGAACTTCAACAAGGAAATTCAAGCCAGCAAAAAATGCAACGACTTCTTTTTGCCCTGTGTGCCAACCACTATTTCAGGGCTAGAGGACGTATAATTGGCCTGGACGTCACATTGTTAATTATCTGTTTTGTTTTTGTTTTTTTGTTTTTTGCTCTTTAAGCATCACCTACGCTGGTGACTTTTGGTTTGGTGCTAGTAGAACAGGATTTGACTCAGCGGTTTTCCTCATGTACTCTAATTAAACAAAGGCCCTCATTATGCTGCCTGTCAGTTATGAAGAATGTCCTGTGACCTCGTCATGTGTTCGTCATCACGGTTTTGTCTTGGCTGCTTACATCACTCGGCCAAGGCGAGGCAAACAAGGCGGGCTGCATGAGGAGTTGCTCTGGGCTCGCTGCAGCAGCCGCTTTGTCACAAGGATCAGGCGTCACATCCATCAAACCTGAGTAAACAATTGCAGAAACAGCACATGGCGAGACAGCTGCAGACCCTTCTGAGATTCATCAGAGAGAAATAATGCAGGGCACCACAAGGTCATGCAGAAAAAAGGTCTACTTGATACTGGAAACGCTTTTGCTTTGTGTATACAAAGTTCTTAAATTTATGGTCTGAGGTGAGGCTAGGGGCCTCTAAAAAGGGCATTATGTTATACTCACCCACCCACCAGCTCCAGAGTCAGATAGGTGTTATGGACACAGAGAGGCTGGCATGGATGTCAATAGGCAGGCACCGGGCCCTTAAGGGCATCTGAAAAACAAATAAGAATGAATTTAGTGGGAGGTAGGTAGGTGGGAGATTTGGCTGGTTCACTCAATGATGCCTGCCTCATCAGCTGCGCCTGGTGGGCTGCGGGTCGACACTGGGTATGCGGGAAAGTTTACCAGGCAGGCACGGCAGCTCACATTGGGCTGACCTTCTACTGCCTGCTGGCTCCCTAGCTCCCTCTCTCTACATCACTTGTGGGCAGTTAAATAGCAAGTCACATTACAAAATGAGCCAGAAAAGCCCTCTTGCCCTGGGCGAATGAAGGGCAGTATTTTAAACAGATCAGATCACACCGTTTGCAGCCTTCTACAGTGTGGGGTGAGTAAATCTCTGAGCTTTTAAAGAGCGGTGATTAAATGTTTTACAGCATCCGTCTGCCGTGCCTCTGGAGTGGAAAGTGGTCCGGGAGTAATTTTTTTTTTTTTCAGCATTTGTTTAATGACTAAAAATATTGATGTTTTTTGCACTGCGAAGTCTAGAGTCAAATATTGGCCTTGTTATTAAAAAGTCTAATCTCCCTGACCCTCAATATGAGTTTTCCCACTGAAGCTCCTGTTTGTCGAGGGGGAGCAGTGCAGACGAGCAGAACACAGTCGTAGTTTGTCAAGATAATGCCAAGATAATAATGTCAAGAAAATGTCAAGGTAATATGAGGGCTAATAAAACATAAATGGTGGCTTATTGTGTGTTACTTTCCCTGCATAAATGATTGGTCTTTTGAAACTTTTGAAACTGTAACAGGGAAACTGGGTTAATGTCAGATGATCTTTTAGGAAAATTAAATCTATTCAAAAGCAGATATTGTAGCAGATAATAAAAAAACATCAGTATTTGCACATCAAACATACTTAGCACGTGAGGATGATAATTCAATAAAGTATCTTACTTGTATCAGTCCGTTAGTCATAAAATTATGAAGGTTATGACTTTTTTGTTTAATGTCATAGAGCTGTGAAGTTAAGGAGCAAATGCTAATTCAAGATTTTGCTTCTGTTGTTTTCTACCTGGTGACATGCTCACACAGGTAAGACATTTAAAATGCTTCTATATCTGAGTATGATTAAAGGTTTAAATTAAAAATTTCTAATATGGTTACCTGATACAGGAGGAAAATAACTTGAAACAAAAAACAAAACATCAAAACATCACACAGTTAAGAAACAATCAACTGCAAAGTCATTAAAGCAGCAATAAGCCACTGGATTCAAACACAGGACCGTCTTGCTGTGAAGCAACAGTGTTAACCACTGCATAACTGTGCTGCTGTGTTAGGGATGGGAATTGAAAACTGGTCCCAAATTTTCCAGAGCATCAGGATCATATGCGCCTGAGCTTATCAATTCCTTTATCAATGCTCGCAGGTGCTGCCACTGCACACTGCCTGCCAATCAACAATGTCATACATGCAAGT
This sequence comes from Etia nguti, assembly GCA_015106755.1. Taxonomy (NCBI): domain Eukaryota; kingdom Metazoa; phylum Chordata; class Actinopteri; order Cichliformes; family Cichlidae; genus Etia; species Etia nguti. Next base: position 57,986 of record VUQG01035191.1, read on the forward strand.
TTAGCGTTACCAAAAAAGGAGTCATTGCAGAGCGGACAAAGTGGTCAAAAAGGACTGCTTCCCAGAGAAAGATGATCACAGTGATAGTTGCAATGTCTGTAAACATGATAATTTCAACTAGGCTGGAAACACCAGCTACAGCAACACGATGAAACATTTTTCCACACAACATGGAATTCACTTTCAGAGGTGCCATGTATTTAACACTCTGTGTATGTATGTGCAATCACAGGTGCTACAGCTACTGCTCCCCAACTGAACATCTGTACAGATGCTTAACAAAATTTTATGTGTCTTACAAAGCCTGAATGAAAATCAATGTCATACAAACATTCTCTCCATTTAAGATGCTACATTTAGCATTAAGCATTAAGCAGCAGTCTGTTTGGGATTTTAGATAATAAAGCAGTTGTATTGACCCTGAAAACTCTGCGTAGGTATATTTATTTCCACATATAAAACCAGGTCAACAATCAATATGGAAATCAATAAAGATCTGGATCGATGAGCAGATTCGATAATGGCATTGACTTGCATAAAACCTTATCAAATCAAATCACTGAATATATTATATTTGTGATTTTAGAGGCTGGCGATGGTTCTTTATATAAAATAATCAAGGACTGTTTTGCCTTGAAGTCTCTTCTACATTATTTAAATTCCTGGGGCCTGGAAACTATTTTTGATTATGTCACTGATAGGTCCGTCAAACATTTCCAGTCTTCTAGAACATGTTTACAGCACTCAGTTAGGAAGAAAGAGCCTTTTCTGTGACAAACACTGGTTAGTAACCGGTGACAGAGCAGCTCCTTTTAGGACCCAGGAGTCTGCAAAAAGCACAAGGGTGATGAAGAGGTGCCGGGCCGAGAGAGGGAGGAAACGCAGTGCTGATTAGCAGCAAATAAGGTGTTGATGACCCATAACTCATCAGGAGATTTTCCACGTGCCCCACATACCTGTTTACAAGCCCCCTCAACACATACACACATGCACGGACACACTCACACGCACAGCACATGCATGCCTGCAGACACAGAGGTGTAATGCAGCTCAGAAACATTAATTAGACTGTCAGGGAGAAAGGAGCGGAGGGAGACCTAATGTAACACTATGCCCCCTCCCTTGGTGAAGTGACACCAATTAATGCAGAATTGCATGT
>VUQG01035191.1:59164-76508 GCA_015106755.1 Etia nguti
ATACCACTCCCCCCCCCCCCCCCCCGCTTAACTCCCTCCATCCCCATTCCCACCACCTCGAGGTGACAGGCGTACTGCCACATTGTGGTAGCCTGACTCTACCTTCAGGCTGTTGTGGAAGCAAAAACATACAAACAAAACATCGCCACGGAAAGAGAAGTGGCAGCAGTATGATGATGCGTGTGAGACATATTGCGTGTCCCTGATTATTCTGCTTTTTTCCCTCCTTTTTTCATCTTTATTTGGGTGGGAAATCTTTGGCTCAGTTAGATCAGCAGCCCTGGCTCTGATGAGAATGGATGTGTTAGAAATGAGAATCCTTTATGAAGAGGTAATCCGTGACAGAGTGTTTTATTTCTTTTTTTTCTTTTTCATTTTGTCTCCATCTTTGTTGCTAAGCTCTTACCATTGTGTGCTCCTGCGCAGTTTTTTCCTGCGATCACCTGCCAGACAATGTGGGCAGCATGACGCTTACTTTGATTTTCTGTTGATGTAGTTTGTGATTCAGCAGATGGCACTCTTCTCTTCATGCGCTTGACAATATTGTTAAATAGTTAGCACTAGGAAAGGAGGTTATGTTTTGCAATCCACACCAATGGCCTGTGTAGCCCTAATATTGCATTTGTGAGCTTTATATTCACTTTAAAGTAATATAATCCATAGGGAGTGCAGTACCTAACCAAAGCAGCAAGCAGCAGCTTTTGCCACCAAGCACAACACTACAACGGATTCTAACACAAAAATAATGCTAATTTGGGAAGTGAAATTATGATTAAAGATTAAAAATGGATTTTAACTGTCACCTCATAGTTATATAATAGAATTATAGACTTGAAGAATCAGTAGATGGGTGCTGGTAATGTGCAGCTGGCTCTGCATGTCCTGTATAAATTTGTGATGTTTCCAGTTGGATACATGAATACTGTTTTTCCTTGAGTTTCCTTAACAAGTGCAATTACAAACAATGAGCAACACACTGATTCATTGTGTAACAGCATGCCTTTTTTGTGGTCATATTTTTGCATCTAAATTGAGAGTTGATCCCATATTCGATGTGGTTATGATTCCTTTGGTCATCAGCAGATTGCTGCTCGCTTGTCTGCAAACACTTGCTAACTACTAGCCAAGTGGCTGTAAAACTTTTTAAAAAAAAAGGTGTGATGCAAGCTGTAAACAACTTTGGCTTTGAAGATGAGACTTAACTTCAAAGCCAAAGTTCTCCCTCAGCATTGTAGTCAACACATTTCAACAGGGTAACCTTGACTTTCAGAATCAGTCTCTGCTTCTGGTTTGTCTCAGTCTTTTTCACCAGAGCTTGGAGAATAGCTGGCAAGGGTTTGTAAACAGGTCCTTGTCTTCCATGTAAACTATGGATGGCTGTAAAAATCTGCTACTGACCAAAGCAATCACAAGGATTTGCCAACTGGTTGGGGAATATATATAATATTTTTTTCCCCTCATGACCAGCGGTCCCTAGATGGCTCCTTACTGGTCTATGGGTCCTTGCGAGGACTTATTCACTTGGCCCTTCTGTATATTGTCACCATGACTGTCAAACATCCTATATGGCAGACAAGTTAACACACCATGGTTAGCTACATGTCTACATGACTGCAAACCTCATAATCTGAGAATTTATATTTTAAATGCTTTTAAAAGAGCACTGATCTGAGTTAGTTATCTTTCCTTGTGTGATCTCTCTTTTGTTTGCTTTCAGTGGTGCGTGGACATCCAAACCATGACCTCAAACTGTTGGTACATAAACAGAGGAAATGAATTCATGACTACTCATAAAACTGAGTTCACAGTATTTCCTCATGTCTTTACTGAAGCACTGAACCAGAGAGAAAATCTGTCAACCAGCCAAGATTTATGACTGTACAGGATCAGACTGAAACCATGGCAAAAATGTGTCAAAACCTTTTAAGATATCCAACTTGTCACACGGATCCTGCAGTATCATCCCCTTTCTCCCTTTGATCAGTGTTTGTATGCTTAATGTTTCTAAACCCAGTTTCTGCCTGACAGAAATACATATACAACTGCTGCGTCCTGTTATCACTTTAATGTAGTTGTTGTCCTCCAAAAAGGGGCAAGAAAAAGAGTTTTCAGTGGAAATCTTTCAGGATAACTGCTAGAGTATTCCTTTAAAACCGAATGTATATAAATCATTCATACATGTCCTCTATTGAACATAACATTTGATATAAACTGAAAGACAACTAACTTTGTGAAACTTTATGGAGCTGCTTTACATTAAAAAAAAAGTTTATTAACCTTTAAATCTAATGCCAGCAAAGATCAAAGTGATAAACCCTCCATAGTTTGGCATCCCATTTTATTTGCAGCGTTAAATCTCTTCTGGTCTTTTTGCTAGTGAAACAGCTATTTTATTTCTGACCTTTACTGAAACAAGGAACAATAACTCTCCCTATAGTAGGGTTATTTCTTGGAAAAGCACCGTTCACAGAAAATTTACAACAAAAACACATACAATATTTTGACATTAAGATTAAATAATATTTGAGAGGCAGTGCTGTACCGCTAGCAAAATATCAGCCCGTTAGGGTCAAGGGTCAAACACAAGTCTCAGATAAACAAAAGGCGGGCAACTGGCTAAAAGGAAGTGATTCGGTGAACAGTTTCCCTGCAGAAACCTTTTTCTGGATGGTGGAAAGGTCCATAAAACAGCATAGACAGTGAGTCACTGTAAGTTTCACTGAACCCCACATTAATGACATTTTTTTAGGTAAACTGCCAGGTTCTGCTAAAATAGGTCATTTTCAGCACATCTGTGAAACTGCTTTGCAACCATACATATTTATTTTACTTATTAAGCCTACAAAGTGTTTCATTTCAGAGCAATATATCAAGGAAACACTGTGGCCACAGACAGCTCTCTTCTCATAATCAGCTGCTTTGAGACCAGAGATTTAACTACCAACTTGGCTGTGGTCTGTGATGCTTTAAAGAAAGGGAAACCGAGTCCATCTGTTTCTGGACTCAGCACTCTGTCTCTGTAAACTGATTGGGCATTTTAGCAAAAGACGTTCTGGTTTGTTTTTAAAATGAAAGTCAGAGGAGTAAAGAGTAAAGGAAGCAAATGCAATTGGACTTTCATATGAATGCCCAGAAAATTTATATTTCTAAATGTACTGTTAACAAAGAATAGTGGTACTTATACTGTACTTTTCTGCTCTAAAGCACTCAGACCACTTTTCACAACTAGCGTCGTTCAGCTATTCCTACAGAGCTTGATTCGATGCCTTTTAAGCGCTTTGTGACAGTCAAGCACACACTCGCACTCTGATGGATGAACTTAGAACAATTTGGGGTTTGGTATCTTGCCCCAGGGCACTCTGGCATTTAGACTAAAGGAGGTGGGGATTGAACCACAAACCTGTGGATTGTTTAAAAACATCACTCTACTCACTCTCAAACTAGAGCTACACCAAGTCACTTTTACACAGATGACAGGATGGACGGCATCTAGATTTTCCATTATTTCATGTCTATACAGTGACATCCAGTGCATCCACATCCCTGTAATTCAAGAAAAAAACCCAAAAAACAAAAAGAAAACAAAAGGTTTTTATTCCTTTGGCTTGCAATGAGCTTGAAATACAACATCATTAGAAAAGGAGCCATAAAATAAATCAGCACATACTTCATCCTGATTTTCTTGTGTAACTGTCTGGCTTTGAATTTCTTCTGCAAGGAAAATAATAATAATAATAATAATAAAAAACTCACACCACAGAGCTAAAAACACCCATGATATAGTACAACAAGGTAAATTACACCGGTTTAGTTTCACTTTTATTCTCTGTTGGACATTTTAAAGGGATCATTTTAACAAAAACACAAAAAGAGTTCAAATGCAGAATACAAATCAAATGTAATTTCTGCGTCGAAATAGGTAGGTGTTGTTTGGATGTTGAGGGTTTTAATGATATCTAAATAATAATGAAGAAGATCAAAGGACTCTTTAATTTTTAATAAAAAGCGCCTGTGCATCCACAGATCTATCCGAGACTGAACAATCCATAACATATAATTAGGTTCAGTGGCAGCGTTTGCTTTTGTTGGGACTCAGGGTTGAGTAAACAATTTAGCACATAAAAAAAGCCAAACAACAAAAAACATAAATGTCAATCAAAACAATGATTAAAAAGACTTTTTCATGTGGAAGTGAAGAGTATTCTAGTTTTGGTTGTAATTTATTCATATCAGCACCATGTTTTGACGGCTGTGTGAGTAAAGTCTGACTGCCAGCGGTGACAGCAGCTCCCTCACAGTTGCAGCTGTACTTGTGATGCTTTCAGTAGCACTTATTAGACCAGACAGCAGATATCTGTGATTTCACAAAGCACATAAATGGTCAACAGAGAGAACTACCTCCCTCTCATCTACTCTTTTCTATGGTATCTTGACTGTTGCCCTCTGTGGTGACTCCTCTGCTCAGAACTAATTTCAAGGCAGGGCATGTAGTCACACACCTGGCTCTATCTTTTCTCTCATATAATACCTCAACAGCCATAATACGGCCTTTGCCCTCTGCATCAGATACATATATATATATATCTGCATAGAAATACTGCAGCCGTTTTATTGCCGTGTAATTTTCCGCAAATCCCAAGCCTGAGCTGCAGAGCATTCCTCAATGTACCTTTGATAATTGCTGTCCTTGTGTGTTCTCTTGTTCAGATGGGGGTCAGCCGCTTAGATGTAGCAGACAATGAAAGTGTGAAATGGGTGAAAAAGATCTGGAAGGATGTTGAAAATGTAAAGGAAGAAGAAAAAGAAGAGACCAAAACGAAGAAATACAAAAGTCATATTTTACCACATTGTAGCTGAACATTTAACTATGAGGTTAAATAAATGTAGTACTATAAATAGTTGAAGACTGTAATAAGAGTAGCACTTAACTGTATGTTAATATTTGAACTAATAACATACTAATCATTTGGTAGGCCAATAGGAAGATGCTACTTTTATTTTTTGCAGAGGTTTGTACTGCTTTATTAATCTTTAAATCTTTGCTTGTGACAGGTTTTGCCATATAGATTCTTTGTAATCAGCCAGCTTAATTGTAGTAGTATTAATTAGGCCTGCAGACTTAGACTTGATCTTAAGTCAGGCTGCTGTCTGACTTGATTTAGGTTTGCAAACCTTACAACTCGACAGTTTGACACGTGAATGTTAAAACTGTCAAAACGTCAAGCTTTGACTTGAAATTAAGAAAAAAAAACGTAAGGCAGCAACACAAAGAACTTTCACAATTACACAGTTGGAATGCTTAATTACTGGGCTTGTATAGTGCAATCAAGAAGTTGCTCTCAAACCATCTGGTAACGTCTTGGGGTGAAAAATTCCAACCAGCACTGAACTTCCAGAAATTACTGTTGTCAAAGTTAATGGAGGAAGACGAATCCAATCCAAGGACTCCAAAGCAAAACTTGTTGCGTTGAATTACTTAACAATAAGTCCAAAGCAAACACGGCAAAATTCTACTGCTGGAAACAAATGGCAAAACTCCAAAATAATCAGAAGGTAGTCTGGAACACACAATGCTGGAAACACAGGCAGACAACGAACAAAGGGAAGACAGCACTATCATAGAAAAAGGATACTAAAAAATGAAAGCATGATGAATCAAAAAATTCACACTCACAGGCAACAAGAACTAAAAACTATAGGCTAAAATCCTGAAGACTAGAGTTTAAGGTATTATTATAATTACAAAAACAGAGAAAAATCTGAAAGCTATAAACTTTGAACTCTAAACAATAAAACTCACACACTATAACCAAATCAGGGAATGCTTAATATTAAACTAGAATTCAAAGACAAATAAAGCAAAACCCTGGGTTCAAAACCTGACGCTGGTTCCTGAAATAGCAAATTGAGATCCATTTTTTATATATCAGCAGTAATGGTCAGCATTCAACAGTATGAAAAGGCTTTGATTTTTTTTAAAATAAGAGCTCAGTCCTTTAAAAGCAAGTGTATCACGTTTGAAACACGAAATTTTGTGCATTTTTGAGACTTCTACCTCATCATAATCCTGAAAAATAAATAAATAAATAAATTGCACAACACATAAGGAATAAGGAATAAACTGCAAAAAACCCTGATGTAGTAAATATGATACACATTAAAACTCATATATGCAAATTAATATTACTTTTTTCTTATTGGCAATTATTTCATGGTGTAGGCTTTTGATTGTTACGTTATCTGTAAAGACTTAAATGCTTGGTGTTTATTTTAAAAGTTAACACCTATTTTCGTATCTATTGGTTGACTTGTCTGCATTTTGTCTGATTAAATTTCGTACAAAGAAATATGAAACAAACAATAATCAATAGACTTTATGGTCGAGCGGACAATGTAGCATCTTTATTTTCTCAAGTTTTGGTAGAAAGCGAATCAGAGATAAGATTCAAAATATTGGCTCTTTTACAGTTATTTCATCAGGGAAACATATCAAATTGTGTGTTGCATGATTTCTTATTACTTTCTTAAAGTTTAGCCATAGCATCTTTACAACGTGATTGTATCTGCATCTGTCTCTGTCTGTGTCTTACTGCCCCCTATTGATCAAATGTATCTCAGTGATGGTTCTTTTTTGGACAATTAGCCATCCACAGCCATTGTTTCTCATATTGAAAACTTCAGTATGTTCAAAGCAGGATATATTACATTACCTGAAACCTGCTGTAGCTCATCTTTTCATCAGAGCCAATCCAGTATCTTTTCAAATCTCATTACCCCATAAAAGACATCATGAACTTTACATACAGACAGGTTTCATTTCAGCTGCTTTACCGCCCTGTCGCCTCATCCCGAATCCACGTCCGTGATATCTTGCCGTGGCCCCGCGCGGCTCATAACATGCCACTTCCTGCCGAGTCATAATTCAATAAGGCTGACACGGCAGACACGCCACAGCCGGCTGGTCACTCAATCTCATCCCTACCCATTCTCCTCATTGGTAGATAAGAGACAGTGATTGCACTCTGTCACTTTTATTCCCTCGCTCTGTGGAAGAGAGATGGGAGAGTGGAGAGCAAGGGGGGTGGGGGTGATCTGTAGCCGCCTGCTGCTTGATCAAATCAGCCCTCCCACAATATCCCCCCTCTGCTAACTCCCCCCCTCAATGCCTGTGCCTGCTGGCATTTGAAATGTGAATATCTTGTGCAGCAGTGGAGAAATGGTGGCATTTCTTAGACAGCAACGTCTTTGTCTTCACAGTCTTTCCTCACGGCTTTTGCTCAGATGAAAAGATAATTCAACCATCAGAAATCCTTTTTACATGTTCTTTTAAGGTAATTGTCACTTTTGACTATGAGAGAAGCCAACTTTGCAAGAAGTTGAGCTTTTGACAACCCCAGTCACAGAGAAATAAGATCTGGCTCAGTCTCTGTATCCCAAGCCCTCAAACTAAAGCTATCTTGGGCCTTTACATCTTCACCTTTGCTCAAAAGAGACGTACAGCATGGAGACAAGCCCTTGATCAGTAAATGAGCTGGTGTGTTGTGAGACTGTGTGTGCACAGCTGGGAATTTGTGGATGTGATAAACAGGTACTAAAGGGGGAGGACAGGGGATTTAAAATGGTTTGGGCTGTGTGACAGTTGGAAATATTTTGTGTTTTATGAGTTGTTTGCTTCTGTCTATGTGCTGTTGTGCTTTTACCTTTGTGAAGACCACATTGGCTGCATTATTAGAGTGAGGATATTTTTGAGACAGGAGACCATTTTCCCCCAGTGCTTGCTTCAGACATGGCTGAGACATACTTTACAAAAGAATGGATCTTGTTTTTATTGTTTTTAGCAGCATAATTGTTGCTGATATGGTAATTCATGCTTAACAATATGGATGCATTGCTGATTAATGTTACTCATAAGGCTTCTTGGACAGGTTGTTAATACTATTATCCGCATAAGCAATGTATTGGTATTGTACTGTTAGTTTTTTGAGTGTATTAAGTAAAAAAAAAAAAAAACACTTTCTGGTAGATATGCTGCAGTGCTCTGTAAGTTTATAATTAGTATTAGTTAAGTAGTATTAGTTAGTGGCATCTGGTCAAGTAGATATAATTGAACAGAGACCACTTGCTCCATCTTTAGAATAAATAACTCAGTTCCTATAATAACAGTCAGCAGAGAGGTCCATGGTTATTTTATATAATTCCTCTGTGTGAGGCAGCAGGGGTTTTAGAGGCCAAAATCAACACGAATATGAAACCAAGGTTTCTCTCCATGCTCACACAGCACTCAGTGTGAATGAGATATATTTCTTTACCAATATAGGGGAATTTACCCCTTAACGCTAGGGTTTGTGTCTAAGAAATACATTGTGCCCTGATGCATGCTAAGTCTATAAATTTGTATATGGATTACTGTAGGTAGCATAGGACACACAATAATAAAGGACAGGTCACTGCTACAAAACAGAGAGCGGAAAAAGGCAAGATAAAAGCAAAAAACATCACGCTGACTTATGTGTGTGTGTGCACATTTACTTTGTGTTTGAGTGTGAATGGAGAGGACACATCACCGTTGCCCTGAAATCCTCCAAAGACAAGCTGAGAACAAGATAATGACATGCTGGCCTTGGCCAAAATAACACGGCTGTCTGTCTCACACTGTGGGGTTTGTCTTGGCAGCAGAGGAAAATCAAACCTTGTTCAACAGATACAAGCACTTTACCTGGCGAGGGGCCTCGCTATGATTTCTGTGTAATTCAAATATGGAGTAGTATGTTATGTGGAGGGGTTGTAATCTCTGAAGCCTCATTTCTACTAAAATGATTAAAAAAATTCACCGACACAGTCCAATTATAGGGCTCCTGTTAAAAACCAAACCAAAAAAATATATTATGATTACCAGGTTAATATTGTGAACCCACTGACCTCCAGATCAGCACTCCACTCACATCCAAAAAAGTGGCACATGGTAGATTGATTAGGGGCTCCTGTCTGACCTTTACTATTTCTGTACAGAGAGATAAGAACATGTCTATTGCTCACGCTCTATCTCCATCCTTCTATGTTCAATCTGGTACTCATATCGTATATGGAGCTGTCAGCCACTTGTTCTAAGCAACATTTACTGTAGAGATGCTCAAAGAAATATGGAAAAGCTGCTTTACTCTACTCAAAAAGAAAAGCCTCTTCTCAGAGTAAACATGTCTTAAAAGCTTCCTTAATTTATCATAGCATAGCTTCAACAAGATGCTAAATACATTCCTCTGGATTTTGGTTCATATAGACATCCTAGCGTCACTCAGTTGCTGCAGATTCGTTGGTTGGACATCCGTGATGTGAATATTCTTTTTCACCACATCCCAACTGGATCAGAAAACAGTTTGAGTTGATTTGAGCTTTGTGACATGGCGCAGTATCCTGCTTGAAGTGGCCGTCAGAAGATGGGTACACTGCGGTCATAAAGGGACTGACAGGGTCAGCAACAATACTCATGCGGGCTTTGGTGTTTAAATGATGCCCAGTACTTACTCAGGATCCCAAAGTGTGCCACAAAATAACTCCCACCCCATTACACCACCACCTGCCTGAAGTGCTGATATAAACCAAGATGAAACCATGCCTTCATGTTGTTTATGCAAAATTTTGAATGCTGCTCCAAAAATCGAGATTCATCAGGCCAGGGAACATTTTTCCAGTCTTATTGTCACATTTTGGTGAGCTCATGTAAACTGTAACCTCAACTTCCCGTTTTTAGCGGGTAGGAGTGTAGTCTTTTGCTGCTGTAGCCAGTCTGCTTGTCAGAATCAGAATCAGAATCGTGTTTATTGGCCATGTATATGCACAGACACATACAAGGAATTTGGTTCCGGTAGATGGTGACTCTCAAGCACAGCATTGTATCTCAACAATGTAAGCAGCACAAGTTCACCCACACACACACACACACACACACACACACACACACACACACGCATGTTTGTGTATTCAAACATGCTCTTGTGAATACCTTGGCTGTAACGAGTGGTTATTTGAGTTTCTGTTGCCTTCCTATCACCTCAAAGTAGTCTGATCATTCTCCTCTGACCTCTGAGATCAACAAGATGTTTTTGCCTAGAGAACTGGATATTTTCTCTTTTTCTCTGTAAACCCTAGAGATGGTTGTGCAAGAAAATCCCAGTAGATCAGCAGTTTCTAAAATACTCAGACCAGCACATTTGGCAAAAAACAATGCCATGATTGGAGTCACTTAAATCACCTTTATTTCCCATTCTGACCCTTGCTTTGAACTTCAGCAGGTTATCTTGACCATATCTGCATGCCTAAATGCATTAAGTTGTTGCCATGTGATTGGCGCATTAGATATTGGCTTTACCAAGCACTTAACACAAAGGGGTTCGCCTGTTAAAGAGGCCAGTGAGTGTAAATATCTTCCCTACTATAAACTTACAAGGCTGCTCTGTTCTGTACACACAACAGTGATCTGCCTGTCATGGGAAAAAGATTTCTTATGTTGCTCTTCAATATTTTTTCCTTGTTAGAGAGTTTCTGGGGACTTCTTCCTTATTAGAGTTAACAGTCTATAGTTAGGTTGCTTGTGACTTGTGATTCGAGCTACATAAATAGAAATTTGATTCAATTTGTCTTTATATAGCTGCAATTCACATTCTTGTCTGTCACAGCTTCTAGAGGCGCCTCTCGTAGGATTTATTCCTTCCTTTATGATACTGGCTAAGGAATTATTTAATCATAAAGGGTTTCAGCTTTAGAAATGTCTTCTGTACTTTAAAAAGTCCACCACTGGGCAACAATAGTAAATTGCCAATATGCAGTGCATGTATAATCTCAGCATCGCTGAACCAACAGGATTTTTCATATAAGCACTGCTGCATTTAAAAATAGCAGTGCTTGTGTTTGAACGCAGTAACAAAGTCGGTACATTTCTTAACAGAATGAAGCTAAATGGTTCATGATGCTGACTTTATTTCAAGTGTTATTTCCAACAGTTGTGAAAAGCTCAGAAAATGATGTTGTCCTGCTGGTAGAGGGTTCAAACCAGAATAGAATTCGACACTGCGTTTTGTTCTGGTGAGCATTTACTAGCAACATATTTTGCTGTTTAATTTGAGGAATTTATTGCTGCAATTCAATTTTATTCTTAACATTTATACTGCATCTGAATCAGGACGAGGTTTTCTTTTCGGTCAAGTATGGTACTACATGTGAGGAATTTATTTTGGTATGCTGCAGCTATCAGTACACATTCAGGCTTCAAAGGAAGAAAAACCTCCCACTTCAAACACAGTAGAGAAAGTGATTAAGATCAGTTAATATGAAAAGAACAGTTTGATTTGATAGGAATGGCAGATGGGATGGAAATAAATGGCCAAATGGTTTTTTCAAAAGGTTAAAGTGCACAGTTTTAAACCATTTTAAATGTTTTTGTTGTTGATTTTTTTATGTACTTTTTAAAAAACTTTTATCCAAAAATATCCAGTTTTTTTTTACACAGTCTCCCGTCCTGCACAGTGAGTCTGAAATTATCAGTATTTTTGTGCTTGTGGCAAAGTTGTTATCCAAACTTGGATTAGAAAAAACACTTAGAAGAAAATGAAAACAACTTAACATCACGAATCCAATATATGCAGTAAAGAACGATAAAACAGAGTGACAATAGTTTGCAAACAGTCTATATGACTGAAGTCACATAACAATAATGAATTTGGGGAACTGATGGAACATTGGAACCTGCCTGTTATTCACAACAAGAAAACTTTAGCCCTTAAAGTCAAAATAAGTCTTGCAGGTTTCATTTTTCATGGGATATGAATCTGAAAAACATCCAGTAATTCGGTCCAGTCAGCGTAGTGGAAAGAATATTGCTGCATTAAGTTGGAAAAGTCTCAGTCTGTGAGAATAAATGTTTACCAAGACCAGGCTTTTTAAATTAGGCATGATACAGCTGGATGGCCTATTTGGTACTTCTGATGTGTTCTACTTCTAATGTGAGACCCATTTTGGTGAATAATTTGGGAGAAATCTGACAGAAATCTTTCCAGAGCAGCCCAAATGTTCTTCCAGCCCGTGGAGAGGCTAAAAGGTTGGCATGAGTAGCACTGCCCCCATAAATTTATTGCCGACCCCCCGTTGAGACCTCCTGACATTGTGTTATCAGATGGGAAAAGGAGGTATAGCTTCCTTTTTCTGTAAAAAAAAAAAAAAAAGAAAAAAAGAAAATTGGACACTCCCTTGTGTGTCTCACAGTGGTTTGGTCCATTGCCTACCATTCCTCAACTTTCTTAATTTGCAAACTGTAAAGAAAGAATGTCTGAAGCACTCTTATTTACTTCTCAGCAAAATTAAACATGCTTAGTGTTATTAATTACTGTAAACATACTGTATTTTATTAGCTCCATTACATTGTTAAATCTTGTGCTTTAATGTGGCTGACAGGGGAGCTGTCTTATACTATGTGTTTATTGAGGCAGCAGGTCTGTGCACACTGAAATCATTATAACTCATTGAAAAAAACAATCCTGGAAATGCCCCCTTTTCCAGTGTGAAAACTGAAAAGCAAACCCCAATTACTGCTGTTCAGCTGGACATGTCTGGAGTGCTGCTGCGCTAAATATATTGTGTCAAGCTAATGATAATAAAGTCATATTATGGAAACGATAAATGTAAGACAATGGTATTACTAAAAGTAAGAAATACAAGAGAAGCAGCTGAAACAGTAATACCAGGGAAGAAAGGGGCAACATGCAGCAGTAGCCAATGATTTATGGGAAATACAAATTTATGACAGAAAATAGTACTATTTTATTAATTGAAATGTTATTTACTATTAAGTTTAGTGTATTTTAATACTTAAAATTTTAATAATGATGATAAATTTCTATATCTAGACATGCTCTGATAATTGTGTGTTTGCAATTCTGCTCAAGGCATCCCAAGAGACTTGAGGAAAATCCTGTACTGAAAAATGTTCAACAAAAATGACACCAAATATCAGTTTAATGGTGGTGAAGTTTAGTGATTTTCCAACATGTTGATTCTACTTCAAAATGTTGGAGGGCATGAAACAACCTTCATCACTTCTGGACCGTGTGTAGCAGAGCTTTTAAATGATCCATATAATGTTCTGTGGTGCCCTCTATCAGCAATATTAACACTCTTCCCTCTACCTTTTGTACAAGTGGTGATGCAGTTTACAGCAACTTGAAATACGCAGAAACTTCACCTCGTTCTTCATGGTTAAGATTGTTCAGAATGTTTCCTACTGTTACCTACAAATGCAGTGAAAAGAAGAGATGAACTCATTTCTACCAATAAACTCTTGAAAGCCACACTGATCACAGGGTGGCATATTCCTTAATTACAACTGCAGTTTATTTGCACTTATTGCCATACACAGGATCCTGCTGGAGAAATTATTAAAACAAGTCCAGCTGGTGAGCATAAAAAAACTTTTTTTTTTTTTTTTTAATTGTTGAAATACTGTATATAATTAAGGCTCAGGAGGTAAAGCAAGTCATCCAGGTTAGTGATTTGATCTTGACTCGTCCGATGAGTGCATAGGTATGCTCAAATGTTAGAAAATGATCACTCTATCACTGAATGTATGTATGGATTAATGTGGTTGGCAGCACAAAGTCATCACTGGTCAATAACACAAGGAACATACTCAAAAAAAGCAGCCCATTTAGTGTCCATCCTCTCTGGTTTAATGGTTTTGTCAAGTTTTCTTGGTTGTTAAAGGTTGGTATGAAACAGACCAGTTATATTCTTTGTTAATGCTCGGTTAATTTAATTAATGCAATATATTCGGTAAGCACAGCGTTTTAGAATTTTTCTTATTAAGCAGAAGCAGTGAGTGGAACTCACAGATTTCCGGAGTTTGCACAATCTGTAGATTTTTTGATGGGATGCTTTTTAGTGGGTGGGAAGTGGGGCATCTTCCTGATGTATTCACAGATGCTCCATGTTTCATCCTGGATTGTGGCCCTGTTACTCACTAATCCTCGCCTTCACTCTTTCCATTGCTTACAGGTTGCTGGACTTGGTGGACATCTCGGTGCTTTGTGAATGTATCTGTCTGTCTGTCTGTCTAAATCTGCTATATAACCTTTCTACACTTTCTTACCATTATATTTTGTAAAAGGTAAGTGTGAACACAAAACAGAGCAGTCTGTTAGTCTGAATAAATGAGCAGAACCATTTGAGTCAAAATGAGTTCTGTTTTGAGTTTTTTTGTTTTTTCTTCTTCTTTCACATCTCTAGTAATAAGCTTCTATCTGATACCTTTAAATCATTTTCCACAGCTTAACAAATTGCTTTTGTTAATGCAGCATGCTCTGAATATGAATATACTGTCACCTGTGACAAATAAGGTGCAAAAATTCAGTACAGTGTCTTCAGGATATCATGAAACAGACGTGTGGCTGAAAAGGATTCATGATTAGTTCAAGCTCCTGTCCTTACATATCAAGTTCATTTTGACTGTAAACTCAGTAACCCCATCAGCTTTGAATTCAAGCAGTGAAACAAGTTAAACTTCTTTATAATAAGATTCTAATAAGTAATCACAATAAGTGGGAAGACTGCTGAGAAAGAAAAAAGTGAAAATATCCACTAGAGGGAAAAACACCCTTTGGTGCTGCAAATAGTTTCTTATGACTCAGCTTGTTTGATTAATTTCCGACATTAAGTGCTGAAAACGGTAAATCACTTTTGCCGAACAGTTGCTGAGAAGTTACATAACGAGTGATCAACATTAGCTGACTTCCGCCTGCATATTAAGTTGCGCTGGCTTTCAGCAAAATCTCACTCAGGAGCGTTCAGAGTTTAACCTCATGTCAAAAAGTGACAGGTTTTAGCTTCCAGATGTGGAAATGATAACAGAAAATCTTATACAAACCTTTACACCCCAACAAGCCCTCCTCAAAACATCGCTGGCCTGAAAGTGGATGTGAGCAGAATAGATGAGACCAAGACTCCTCCAGGAGAGAAAAGGACTCATATTTAATTCAGCAGTGCAGAAAGTCATCCATGTGTGCATGCTTTACAAGAGTTTCATCTTTGTTTTTTTGTGTTAAACAAGAGGATGTTATGAATCCATATTATTTCGGACTAGCTCTGCAGCAGGGGTACAGCAAGATCACTGCAAACTGCTGCATAACCTACTTTTGAAAAGGGTAAGTCATGCAAATTTCAAAGAGAAGAAGGTAATACCAAATTCTGAAATCCTTGGTTGTCATAGTAGCACTATAATTTTCTAAAAACGTTTTTTTTTATGTCACATCTTTTAAAAATTCTTTTTTTATTTATTTTCATGAAGATCAAAAAGTCAAACAGGACATATCAAAGCCCTTATGATGGTAAGTGTGAATTCTTACAAAGTTCTACCTTTCTTCCTTTACCTTATATTTCTGATGAGCAATCTGATTCACCACAATATTCCTGTGTTACACTGATTGCAAGTATTTCAGCTGCAATCAGCAGCAGCCAGCATGAGAAACTCCAATTGCCATACTTGTGTTTTCACACAAGCAGATGAATGATATGGTAGCAGTCTCACATATTGAAAAACTCAAATATAATCCTTCGTTTAAAATCCTGTTCACATCTTAACTACCTCACCTTGGGTAGTTGCTTTACTGTTTTTGTTTTAGTTGACATATTATCATGCTGTGCAGTGATTAGTGTGTTGACATGTATCAGTTTTGATGATAACCGTGGCATTTAAAAATGAAATATTCGTATCAAGAAAAAGGCAGAATCAGAAATGTTTTTTTATTGCACTACAATGTTTACTGTGGCAACACCAATGGGTTACCTGTGAATTATATCTTGACTTGACACATAATGTAATTGTGTATTTGCATGCTTTTACACATTTATGATTACAGGCTCTCTCTCTCCGTGCCCATTTTTATATTTTGAGTAAGATCATTTGATAAACACATCAATGAGAGATAAATTTGATTGATTGTATTATTGTTTGTTTGCTTTTTGAAATGTCTACAAATGAAAGGATTACACTGCGTTTGATCAAGGAGACCTCTCGACGCTTTAAAGGTTTGAAAGTTTTTCTTCTTATCTGCAGACACTCTGCTAGTGAAAGTACTTCCTGCTTCCACCATGAAAAAGTAACATAGACTATAATAGCAGATGATTCACTCTAATTAGTGAACTGGACATAAGTCATAACATCTGTCTGACTCAAACCTTTCTGAATTTCTTCATATTTTTTGTTTTTGTTTTCTGTGACAAGGTTTAATAGGCAAGATAGAGTGATACTGAAAATGCATGGTCCACCAATACAACACAGAGCAAAAGCAAATGAAGCACTCCATAAAATCAATGCCTGACCACATATCTACACAAACCCATCACAGCTGTTTTGTGCAGCTTGACGTTTCTCAGACTAGTCAGGATGAGTAACACTATCTTGAAAGACAGAAATACAACACAATTCCAATGTCTAACATTCCAGAAGGTGAAGAACCTATCTCTTAAACGAGCTTAGCATCCGTTGTTTGGAAATACTTCAGATTTAGCCTAAGTGATGTTAGCCAAGAACAAATCATATACAGTGCAGTTGTGTCTGCACTGCAAAGCAACACAACTTATTCAGCTGCCTGAAAACACATAAACTACAGTATAATGGATGCATGAAGGCAAAAAAACCCCCCAAAAAACAAATGAAAAAAACAAACCATTAACTGCTAAGGGGAATTGTCCAACACAGACTAAGACATCCATAGAAGTGGGCCTATGCAGCACATCTGCATATCCATCTAGCTTACAAGGGTGCACTGAAATCATCTATGCAATCCAGTCTTTAAGTGATGACGTGATGAATCCTGCTTCCGGGCCCAAACTACCCTGAGTTTAATAAGGCTGTTGTGTTTTTAACATGTTTTAATACTTTGTATCTTGTTCTATTTAATCTCAACAAGCCCCTAAAAACAGTCAGTGATCACTGTCGGCCTCTCTCGGTTTTTATTGCCGCTATTCATTTTAAAGCACAGATTTTAAAACCTTGCGATGTAACTACAGCCCAGCCCATGCAGCAGTATATTAATAACTAAAGTAAAGTAAAGTAAAATTGTATTTATATAGCACCTTTCAAGATAAAAAAAATCACAAAGTGCTTCACAGAAGTAAAACAGACATACAACCTCAAACAAACAAAATCAACTAAAAGCAAGTTTAAACAGATAAGTTTTTAACTGCTTTTTAAAAGAAATGACTGAGTCCACAGATCTCAAACTGAAAGGGAGCGAGTTCCAGAGTCTGGGAGCCACTGATACAAACGCTCTGTAACCTTTTGTTTTTAACCTTGTATACT
>VUQG01035193.1:0-10111 GCA_015106755.1 Etia nguti
TGCAATGGCTCTGCGTCCCCCACTTTGGGAACCTCTGCCTTAGTTAATGAAAATTGCTTGGAACAGTTAATGTCATTTTACTAAATAACACTAGATTAGGAAAAAGACAAAGATGATGGGAGACAAATGACAAGAATGGACATAAGAAGAAAGAAACTACATGGAGATAACTGGAGAGAGATGAGGACTGAGAGAGAGAAACATAATGGATAGGAAACAACATATGGACAGAGAAAAGCATAAAAGACAAAAGTACACAAAGTTCAGAGATCTAGGACAGAGTGAAAGCATATACAGGGGAAAATGGGCAGAAAAATAAAATTTGTCTTTTCTGCTTTCCCCAACTGTATTCTCAGATCCAAAGTAAATTACAAGCATGGATACACAGTTCCACTTTAGAGTAGTCAGACCTCCAGGGGCAAACTGTGAGCGGCAAATCCCACACAGCTACTGACCCGAAAGATCAAATAGCTGACCACTCACAACTATTTTACCATTGTGTTAAAAAGACATCTTCACGTGTTTTGGGGGTGTTTCTAGTGAAGCACATTCTACTGCTAAATAAATAAATAAAGGTTTCCTTCATTTTAGTTTCATAACAACTAATTTTACTTCCCTTTATAACTGTAGTGACTTTACTTTTAATGATATTTTTGAATAATGTCCTTAATGTTTTATATCAGTATTCTAGCAATTTACCAGCCCTGCATCTTTTTATTGATATGTCCGTCATCAGGTTCTGTTCTGCCTGCATCCTGGCAGGCCATACTTTGCTTGAATTATCACCATTATTCCACATGGTATGTGGGTCTGATGAACATGATAGATTGGAGCCAAAGGAAGGCCAGATGTTAGTTTCTAGCTAAGTTGAAGTTGGAGCTGGAGAGGTGCTAGAAACCACATTATACATGAAAGATCATGTATAATGTAAATGTAAAATATTTGATCCAATAAAGCAAAATTTCTTTCAACTATGCCACAGTCTGAGGGAGCAACATTTGATGTAGACAAAGCACTTGAGAACATCGATACCCAATATGCAAAACATATGCCTTATATACAATAATTATCAATAAACATCACATATAGAGGGTACTGTTTGCTAGGAGGATTTTCTTTGCATTGCTCTACAATTTCAATCCCTCTGATTTTCCTCTGTAGTGTTTTAGTATTTGGAAACAGTACACAGTGCAGACGACAGAACCAAGCATTAAATTGCCTTGAGGCTACTGTTGTTATGGTTTGTTGCTATATATAAGTAAAATTGAATTGAACTGAACAACAAGTGACAACAAAGGTGACAATGCATGGAGGAGGAGGTGTGATCCATTCCATTCTATCATTAAGAAACCAAGGACCACTATGTTAGAATGAAAACTACTATTAACTAAATAAAAGAGAAATTGTCCATATTTAAAGACTATTTCTTTTTTCTTTTATATTTAAAAATCCCAGCAATAACATGTGTTTCTACTCCATAATGCAAACAATGACACAAGTTCAGGGATGTCTGAGAGTAAGAGCTGTGTGGTTATTTAGTTTAATGGCAGCATTTATTTTTAATAACCTCCCAAAAAAATCACAGTATTTTGCAAAATATGCAAGAAAATTCTTCCCACTAATGATGAAAGCAATGAACATGAAGTACAACCAGACTACAAATTGGGAGATACTAGAAGGTGTCAGACCCAATTAAAACAAATGACTCAACCATTGCTAGGAGTGCAGATTTGAAATAAAGATGCAATATACTGCAGAAGATGCTCCAAGGTAAAGCAGAACACATCCTTCATCAAAGTAGACTTTTTTCTAAGTCTGATTTGTAGGAATCCATCCATTCTCTTCCGCTTATCCTTTTCAGGGTCACGGGGGAGAGGCAGGGTACACCCTGGACAGGTTGCCAGTGTGTCGCAGGGCTAACACATAGACACAGACACCCTATCGCAATCACATTCACACCCATGGGCAATTTAGAATTTCCAATTAACCTGTGGGAGGAAGCTGGAGTACCTGGAGAGAATCCACACAAACACAGGGAGAACATGCAAACTCAACACTGAAAGACCCCGGCCTGATAGGGGTCAGGACCTTCTTGCTGTCAGGCAACTTGCTGTGACTGCTAACCACCATGCCAACCAGAGTTGAGAACATGACACTTAATAATTTCATTAAAATAATATTCTTGTAAATGTTATATTTATCATTATAGCTGTGATATGTTTACATTCTAAACCAATTTAGTTGAAGCCGATAACTTTTCTATAAATAATTACACTTAAGGCTGTTAGAGTATTTATTACTGGTATTAGAGTATACAGGATCACTCTAGTTCCCAATTATATTTTTTTTTTACAGATCACACCCTGCCCATATACACATATCAGACATAACATTAAAAACACCTACCTAAATATTGTCCAAGTCTCTCCAAAAGACACAGTGTGTCACAGTGTCTTGCCTGGCAGCAGACCCTTGGTGCTTGTGGTTTGTGGATGGGGGTATTTCCATGGTGATTGAGTGGACCGTCACACACGAATTAGGCCATCAACAAAACAGTTTTTATTTTACTTTATTTTACTTTTTTTATTATTACTATTTAAGTCATTCTTTAGCTGTGTGTCATTGCTATTATTGTTCTATTAAAACCTTCCCAATGTCAGTTTTCTTTTTGCTTTGTAATATCATGTTCCATGTTCTTCTGCCATTAAGTTAAATACGGCTACACCATGGTTACCAGCTAGAGCCCTTTACTTAGTGTACTGCACATTTTCAAAATTACAGTAAGTGCTACTCATAGCAAATCTAATGGGTTGCCTGTGTTTTCTCTGAAACATATGAACAAAGTAATACTCTAAACCCACAGTGGCAAGAAACAGCACTGAACTACAGAAGTAAAGTTTCAGATATTTTAGGTCTTACCTTGTTGAAAATACATCTGTGATCTGTGTTTAATATTTCCTAAATATGTCACTGACCTTGACAAGCCATTGTGTGAGATGTTTCATAATATTCCTGTTTTTGGTTTTGCAGGTATTTGGTCAGAAACCAATTTATCATTTTATCTTTCCAGTTCGATTCACGTCTCCAAACTCAGCAGGTCAAGCAGGGTATCTTCTCCATAGCAACAGGAGAGATCCAGAAATGTTCCCAAGCAATATGAGATGACTAATCTCTCTAACAAATTCTTGGTCTATAGCAGGACTTCTGTGTGTGTGTGTGTGTGTGTGTGTGTGTGTGTGTGTGTGTGTGTGTGTGTGTGTAAAACCTTCACAAGGAGGGGCCCAGAAGGCATCTTGGTCAGGTGCCTGGTCATGGAGGAGCTCCCTCCGGATGTCTAAGGTACTCACCATAAAAGGTCAAATCATCACACAGTTTGAAGAATATCAGCTAATATATTTTTCTTAGTTTCCGAACAAATGTTATTGGCATTGGTCAAAAAAAATCCATTGTTGGCTGGGCTCTGCATATCAATGTGTGAGTTGAAGGTAGAAACAGGCGGTTTTAAAGAGCTGAGCAATTTTGGCAAGGGCTAATTTGTTCATACCTGATAACTAGATCAAAGTAAAGCTTATGGGTCAGCAGTATTATGTACATACTATCTGGGGAAATGAGATACGCCCTACAAGGTGTTGGGGGATGTGTTGGAACAAGTTAAATTTAGGCTTATTGGTGTATATTGGCATAGTACTACCACCTGCAGATCCATGCAGTATTATGACATCATCGGCATGGAGCCTAAAGACTCATTCAAGACGAAAGTCTCAAATGATCACCATCATAGTAATACCTATTTTTTGGGCATTTACTTTGAAGCTTTATTTAGCTACAATTTTGTAAATTATAAATTACCCACTAAGTCTTTAGAAAATATCAGAAATGTTCAACATGACATAAAGGGAATGAATGTATACATTTATATGTATATCACAATGGGTTATCATATTGTTTGTGTATGAGTAGTTTGGCATAATAGACATCTGTTTACCATGACTAGACATGCACATTCTTTAATTTATATATGTGGTTAGACAATTATTTTTAAAACCTCAAAATATTAACTCTAAACTAAATAAAAATGGCCATTATGGCAGTCAAAGAGCGAAATCAGAAGACCATTCATCTTTAAGTGTGTGTTACATGACACACACACTCAAATAATACACCAATCAAACAAATATCAGCACTGCTCTCTGCATTTATATCCAGAGTAATAATGTTCAGGCAGATGTGTGTGCATACCCCAGAGGGGGAAAATCGATCTCAACCAATTAACTTGGCTAAACACAACCAGTGGCAGAGGGCGACAGGGAGAATGACAAAATACTCTGTGGAAATGTCTTCCAGAAGTATCCAGACAAAAGACTTTTAGTCTGTGTTTAATAAGAACAAGGCACACAATACAAGCCTCTTCACTGACACACCCCAAATCTGTAGACATTTTTGCATCTAGCTTTTATTTTTGCAGGTGGGTGAACCAATGTCCAACTTGACTTCAAAGAAAGTCTGCCACTGTTAAGATGCTCTTTTTTACAGTATATGAAATCAAGTAACTGACCTGTTATTAGTTTACTTAATTAGTTGCAAAATGTTTCTCGAGCTATGAGTTGACAGGAAAGGAAAAATGCTTTTATGCACAACAGAGCTAATAAGCATGTATACTACAAAGCAGAGAATCCCAGTGCCCAAGAAGTGGTTTAGAGTTAGAATTTGAGTCCTTCAACAATTCTTGACAAACTATGCTTCAGTACACCTTTTGAATCAGATTTGGATGAAGAAGCTAACAAGTCCTATGGGTCGATTCTGCTGACAGTCCAGGGATGGTCTGTTGTCAGATGTGGTACAACCGATCTGTTTGTGCTGTTGTTGTCTGTCGTCTGTCAGCCAGCGAAGTTAGAACTTGCCCACTACAGCTGCTGTCTGGGGTTTTTATGCAGTCGTGTTTAATTTTTTTGTGGTTCTCCTGTTCCTGGTGAACACCAAGACCCCGGAATGAGACCCCAGAATGTCTCCCCCCTTTGACAATGAGAAATCAGTTTTATGCTCAAATTGTCTATCTTTGAGAAAAGACAAGCCTGTTTTTCTCAGGTTTTTCTTCAAAATTGTGTTTTTTGCTTCATTGAAATGATCACTAGACTGGTTCTTATATAGCACTTTTCTGCTCTTCTTGAGCACTCAAGGTGATTTAAACAACTTGCCTCATTAATTCATATCTAACAAACATTCACACACATTCATACTCCCATGGGTGCATGGTAGAGCAACTTGTGAATAACATCTTATCCAAGGATATTAAGTGTGGATAGAAAAAAAAAGTTCTTATTTCTTTGAAAATGTATATGTATGAAAGCAGAAGTTCTCTTATTTTGATCTATTTACTGTTTGATGTCATTACCGAAAGTATTTTAGGATTCTTGAAAAATTTGTGAATATCACAAAAACTGCTGGTGGTGGCTGTCAAACTTGAATATTTCAGTGTTTAAAAAAAATCCCATGTTTATTTTATTTTTTGCAAAAACAGTATTGATTATCTGCTCAGACTGAAATAATCCAATTGATAACTGGATTAGGACACAGCTCAGGTGGTGTGTTTAAAAGAAGTAGCTCGTCATGATGAATGAAAGTTGATGAGCATTCTCAGTTTCTGCTCGCAATTTTTCTGCTCGCAATGATCTCATGATCTCATGCCTGAAATCACAGTTGCTCACAGTGCTGTGATGTCCTTGATACTTGCAGAAAGATATTTCATTACAATCAAAGTTTTTAAAAAGTTTAAAAACTGTCTCAACCTTCTCTATCAATGGAAATTCCTGAAAGAAAAATTAGTTCCTTCAAGATCCACAGGGTCCAATCACACAGCCCAACACCCCCTAGAAGAGCAATTGTCATAGATACACTGCATACCTTTTTTCATTCACCTGACAGAAATGTCAATGTCACTGACACAAGAACACATCTGAAGTGCACAATTTCCTACTGACACTGGTCAACTGTGGTAAATATCCTGACCCATATCTCCCAAAGGTACGGGCATTTCAAAATGATGTGATGATACACCATTAGTGCAGGAAGAAACGATGATGGACAAAAACCTGCAGAAAGATCATGGGTCAACTATTGGAGTATTGATTGTCCTAGCAACTCATCAACTTTAGAAGTTGACGGAAAGTCTTAAAATCTCAAAAGAAATAGGAAATGTATTGCTGGGAACATTTTGTTATAGTTCATTTATAAACAGGTAGAAGATTCTTTGTTTTATCTGTCTAATAATGAAACAGTAACCACACAGTGATGTTGTTTTTTAAGGTACTCAGATAAATTGTTCCAGTGGATTTAGTCTACCTCATTGTCTTTTAACTCTTCATGTTCATGTCGATGTTATTAGAATAAGGACCAAACCCTGACTGCTGTTTGCAATTTGATCTGAGCATGTTGGACATCACTGGGGCATGACAACCTTTTTCTTATCGTCAAAAATGATGAGTCGTTACCCTGGTTACGGGGCATTTGAACCTGAGATATCAAGTGAGGACAGTCATGGGCCACTTATTATCTTGGAACAAAGTGTTATTTTGTATTGAACAGTGGGAACTAATTTCATTTTCTCTGTGTACAACAAAGATCTGTATACTTTACACAAGTAATCAAATGCCAAACATTGTTTTTTTATAAACACGATTTTTACGTTTTTTGTGGTTTCTACATAGCAGCCTGATTTTGGTTACACAAAGGCACTGTATATATTTGACCCAAACAGTTGGGGAATCCTTCCAAACACTGGTCATTTCCATGAGTGTTTTTCTGGCCTATTCACATGACTTTTTTGTGTATGCTTATCAGTTTGTGCCATCAGTGAGAAGCTCAAAATCTCCTCTTCTGACCCTTTGTGTGGCAGACATTACAGAGATATTATGGAGATATTGGTATAAACAAGCTGGGCACTATAAGAGAAGAATTCTAATCATTTGAAGCAAATGTATTCTCGGACTTTCAGAGACAGAAAGAAACTGCTATTGGTCTCTGATGAAATCAGCCTAGTCAGAGATAAAGAAACAACCACTGCATCACTTGGAGATAAGATGGATCCAGCAGCCTGCACACAATTGCAAGAAGGAACCACAGCTGAGCTGCAAACCTGTACAGAAGGTAGCAAGTAGAAAAGGAACCAGACCAGGATAAAGAGTGACGCTAGAAGCCCTGGCAGAAAAGGTCAGGGACTGCTGCAAGTCTGCACACTTAGAGATACAATGGCAAAGTGGATTCTTAAAGTCATGAGGTTTTTATCAGTGTCAGTAGAAGGTGGAAAAAGAGTGTCATGGAATGTGTTTGGCGATACAAATTCCATGACAAAGTATGCAACAATAAGTCCTTAACTAGCAGACATCATTCTCTGCTGATGCCTTTTGGATTCTTTCTGGTTACAGACATCTGTAATGGCAGCAGACTGCCTGATCACCATGCGGTGGATCACTCTGCCAATTACAGAGACACAAAGTCACTTTCACGACCCAGTGGGCGCAGCATGTAGCCAACTAAGTCAGAATTATTCACTCTGCATGTACAGTATAGAAACCTTCAGCAGCAAAACCATTAACAGTGCTAAGCTGACACACACGAATCCAATGGCATGGAGAGAAAGCTGTGCAAATATGCAGCAGGCCTGTGTATGTCCATCATTGGTATTTTCACTGTACTTTAAACTACAAATGTGATGAAACCACAGTGTGCAATTTTTTTTATAGCTTCATTAGACCATGGTGTCAAGATCATGAACAAACACCTGGGCAACCACACATTAAGTGGTTCACTCGTGGTTGAATACAAAAAATGTTTTACTCTGCTTGGCTAGGGTTAGAGTTGGGGCATTCACTGATTATGACTTAAGTCTTAGAGGGTTACCATACAACTTTAAAAAACCCAGACATTTAAAATTTCTGAAGCACAATAAAACATGTTGTATAAAATGAACAATTGCCTTTTCCCTTGGAAACACATTCATTAATAATGATCCATATGTGCCCCAAGACGAACATAAGCCCAAGTGCTCGTTACAGCCTCATGTTCCTGTATCTTGCACATTTGAGCCTTTGTGATGCTAATAGCTGGCCTGCACAGTATATCAACCTGTGGTAGCACATTTGTAAATCAACAGATAATGATGGTCAGTGTTTGTGGCTGAAACTGAGGGGGGCTGCTGTTGAAAATCAGCTCACAGCCTCAGGGTTTATGTGCTAAAAACCGAATGTGAAAAGCTAGGTGAAAGATTTCATACCCATTTGAGGAGACAGGAAATATCTTTCTTTGCAAAAGAAAGTTTGATTCATTTAGTCCAAAACAGCCAGCATTTCATTCTTCTGTGTGTATTTTTATATTATCCAGATATCTAACTTGAAAGAAGACATCTAACTAACCTAAGGTTTCTGTGTTCATTAAAAAAAACAACCCATAAATATAACTGTGGTCTGTGCTCTTCTAACTAAGTATGCTAGAAACAGTACTAGATGTATTTCATTCCAAAGTAATGCATTACTGTAATCACATTACATTCTTTAATGCAGTACTGTAATGTGTTACTGTACTAAATTTAGTAGTCACATTATAGTTATGTTCTTCTTTGGATTACAAAGGAAAACAAACAAACTTGCTTTTTTGTCCTGAACACTTACCCTACAATCAGGTGATATTAGCATATATGCAGGGAGAAGGGAAATGGTGAAGCTGTCTATAGCTTTTGAGGAGTGGAGACATGGACATTTCTTTTTATTGCTATAAAGGACAACACAACAATGATAAAGTACAAACTGCTTTGACTCTTTGCAACCATCTGCACAGACAGCATGCCAACACAAAGCTAGCAAAGAACCCAGTATGATGTTAAAGCTGAGTCCTGCAGCGAGAGTCTCACACACGGCATCACTCTTAGGAAGAGTAGCGAGTAATACGTAACATATTACTTTTTTGGAGGGACGATCACAGCACTAGATAGTGACATAATTACTGTAGAAATGTTGAGCTAGCGCTAGCTTGGATAATGTTTAAGTATCTCATGTTTGACTTTAGAATGCTTACTTTGAAATACATGATTTTGTATTCCAAATGACTACATACACTCCTACTGTACAGTGGATTTCGTTTTGATGTATCTCTGAATGCATGCACACCAAAGTGAATACTTGAGGCTCTTCATAACTGTCAAGTCTTGTTGCAATAGGACCTCTTTGTGAATTGATTACCGAGTTCATGCATCATTAACTTTCTGACAGAAACCCTGCTCTGTAGTATGTACACATACACACAGTAGACGTGTTTTTTCTTTTCTTTTTCTTGTTTTTTTTTATATACACTCACATCAAAGTGCCCCTGTCTATAGCATTTTTATATTAGCAAGTGATTGAATAAAATCAAGGCAAACAGTTTGGCATGCTTCATTAATTTGACATTATCCGTCTTTTTGTTGTTGTCATTAAAAAGCTGGTTGGAGAGAGGTGAGACAAAATACATATTGATTTGTCGTTTTCCTGTAAACTCATAAAGAATTTAATGAGCTGTAGAAATATTTAAATCAGATTTTAAAGTAGAGCAGAAAAAATATTCCTCAGTTTTTGTGTAAGCAAACCCAACATTGATGCTGTACCTATTGTATATTTTTTTACCCCATTTAGTATAAAAAGGGTAAAACCAGATTTTGGGCATGCAGTATACATAAAAAATGTGGCAAAGACTCAAGCCACTGCAAGGGAGATTGCTATGGAAATGATTTCCAGGAAAGGTTCTGTCTTTTTGAAATATAGACAATAACTCAGTAACAACCGAGCCAGTTTCCTTTATTAGTACTATTCCAAAGAAAGCTGAGAATAAGGACTTTGTACTTTGAAAGCTCCTAAACAAGCTAACATTTTAATTTAAAAAAAGCCATTTTAAAACATTTCCATAGCTCCTTAGACAAATTATAAGGTACAATAAAAAAGTTAAAAAAGCTAAAAGGTAAAACAATTACCGCGGGAGTTTACACACGTCATTATGATAGCTGTGTATGTCCCGCCCTCTACTAACGCTGCAGCAGCCTGTGAGGTCCTGCACATTGTAACCAGCAGACTCCAAACACAGCATCCTC
>VUQG01035194.1:4018-23246 GCA_015106755.1 Etia nguti
TCGCTTAACTGAAAAGAGTTATGCAACAAAGCATGTTTTGCTTTGTCATGCTTTGCTGCGCAAATGTCACAAGTGACTCCAGGTGTGCACACGTGACATTATTCCTTTTTAAATTTAATATATTGCTGTCTACTTTTTACCAATACTTTCTGTGCTTCTGTCTTTATCTCTGCCAGCAGATGGCAAACGAAGCCAAACCGTGTCCCTGCGATATTGGTGATCGCATGGAGTATGGAGCGCTCGGCCAGGAGGTCCAGATAGAGCACTTTAAAGCTTACGTAGTAAAACCATCCGCTGCATCAGACAAAGCCATTATTGTCATTCAAGACATCTTCGGTTGGCAGCTTCCCAACACTAGATACATGGCTGACATGCTTGCTGCTAATGGATACATGTGCGTTTATGTGTCTGACTCATTGATAGACTGGATTGAGATTCCTGAGGCAAATGCGGGATTTCTCGAATTTATTTCGGTGATTTTCTGAGATTCTCTTTCTGTTGTTTTATTGTGAGCAGAGCCATTTGTCCAGACTTGTTTGTTGGAAAGGAACCTTGGAGTCCAACAGGAGACTGGTCCAAGTTTCAAGAGTGGCTTCAGGACAAGAAGCCGACAACTATTAACAAGTAAACAAACGCGTAAATCACATAATGCAGCAGCTACTCATGGCTTTAATGGCTGTATGCCTCCTGGGTTATGTGATAGCGCACACTCATTGAACTTTTCCTTCCCAGAGAGGTGGACGCAGTGCTGAAGTTCCTGAAGGATCAGTGCAGAGCCAAACACATCGGAGTAGTAGGCTTTTGCTGGGGAGGGGTTGCCACACATTACCTGGCCTTACTGTATCCAGAGATCAAAGCTGGAGTATCTGTTTATGGTATGCCAGTGTTACAGAAGAACACACAGTGTGGTACACTGGAAAATGTTTTTCTAATGGTTTTATGTGATCCTGTGCAGGAATAGTTCGAGAGAGAGAAGACAGGTATGAGCTGAAGAGTCCCACACTGTTCATCTTTGCAGAGAATGACAGTGTTATCCCTTTGGACCAGGTTAGTGTGAATGTGGACTGATTACTTTTAGCAGCAATTTTTGTATGCAGACAATGTTAACTTAAAAATGTCAGAATTTCTACACTGACATCATTTTTGCCCCTCAGGTGAGTGCTCTTGAAGCCAACCTGAAGGAAAAATGCAAAGTGGACTACCAGGTGAAGATATTTCCCGGTCAGACTCACGGATTCGTCCACCGCAAGCGAGAGGACATCAACCCTGCAGACAAACCCTACATCCAGGAGGCCAGAAAAGACCTGCTCAACTGGCTCAACAAGTACATGTAATTGGGAATGTCAGAAATGCCTTAAAACTCTGCTTTATATAATCATTAATCAGAACATTATAAGACAATCAGTACGAGGTGCTCATAATGAGTTTTTCTGTTGGTTTTGTAAGTCTGAAAATTGATGCCTGTATTTTATGGAAGCTTGTATCTGTAACTAACTTTTTTTTTGCCATCCATAAATCAAAATTTCAGGTTATTGTATAAGTAACTGCAAATTTGGGTTAGGATTAGAGACTTACCTGCTCAAAATTGACAATAAAAGCCTTGAAAGTTCAAGTTATTAACTCAAAATTTTGATATATTGAAACAAAATGTTGACTTACATAGCCAAAAAGTTTATTTTTCCCTCCAGCCATAGCAGAAACAAGCTTCCATGTTATCTTAGGGGTTTGAGAAATTGTGATATTAATGTTAGTGAAATAAGAATTTAAATCAAAACTATATGTATACACTGTTTTGTTAAGCTGAGATCATAAACATTAAATATGAACTCTCTCAAGAGTGCATGGATTAATTACATAATCTTGCAAACAATTGCTGAAATTAATGTTATATCTTGAATAAAAAAATAAAGAACTTGAAAGCAGAAGTGTGGAAATTTCAACAGACCAACATTTTAATGGTGACTCTGGTACTACAACAGCTTGAACAGGTTGTATCCAACTATAAATAGCAATTGGCGGTGCAGCATGGACACGGTGCTCGGGGAAGTGCTGAAAACCTCAAAAACGGCGTTTGTTCAAGAGAACACCCGAGCCTTTCTCGTGTTCAGGAGGGCTTCAGTCCTCGCTCTCTCCAGGGCTTCGGATGTCGTCTATCTTCAGGATCATCTTGACTACCTGAGTAGCGAGCAGGATCTGCTGCTTCTTGCCAATCAGGGTCTCGATCACATGCTGTTGCTTCATGTCTGCAGGGGGAAAAGAAGGGAGGAAAAAAGTTAATTCAATATACAATGGTGCTTTACCATTGAAGTGCGGTCTTGTCATCTCCAACTGTGATAATCCAGACTGAAGCCATGTTTGGTTCAGCATCTAAAGCAGTGTATTATGCGCGGTGCAGGTGGTTGCTTACCATTGGTGTTGTTGTGTAAACAGTCAATTCCCAGGAATGGGTTGCTCTCTCTGACTTGTCTGGCTCTGACCTCTGTCATGGTCTGGATGGGGTTCAGCCCGCTGTTCTCAGCCAGTGCCATTGGGATGACCTCTAAAGCATCAGCAAAAGCCCTCATGGCATACTGTTCCAATGACGGGCACTGAAAAGAAAAGGGACAGATGTCAATGAGAGTCGAGTGGAAACACAATCACGTTTATTGTAAACGCTGAGGTCAGAAAGTCTCTAGTGTAATTTCTCTTACTTTGTCTGCAGCCTGGTTGACGGCCAGGGCACAGGCGATCTCTGAAGCACCGCCTCCGTACACGACTCTGTTGTCTCTGACCAAATTGCGGATTACGCACAGAGCATCATGGAGAGCGCGCTTAGCCTCCTCGATGATCTATCAAGAAAGATAATGACACTTAATCAAAACTGGCATAAATAAAAAATAAACATGTAACTATGAATTTGCTTTTAGGCTCACCATTTTGTTGCCTCCACGGATGAAAATGGTCACAGCTCTGGTGTTTTTGCACTCCGTGATAACCAACATGTGATCCTTGGTAGTGCCAAAGGAGATCTCCTTCACCAAACCAGCTGTGCCGAGCTTCTCCGGTGTCAGCTCACAGAACCTCGGGACAATGCGGCCTCCTGTAGCTATTGCTATCAACTGCAGACAAACAATTGATATTAGACACTTCAACATAAACTCCACTTTATATTTTGTACTTGATGCACCATATGGCAAAAAAACCTGCAAATAACCGACTGATCAAAGTGATAAAGGACAAATTGAAAAGTCATTTTACATCTCATCTTACCTCAATCTCAGGCCCTCCAACCCAACGCACAGCAGGCAGGTCATTTTGCAGCAGAAGATGGTTGGCTTCATCATCAAAGCCCCACTGGCAGATGGCCAAGTTAGCCCCATTACTTTTGACCTAAAATAAACATACGTCCAGAAGCATGTGCCGATATGTTTATACTTGTTTGCAGCTGCCGATTTCTATTATAATCAGACAATAAATGAAATGGTTAAACATCAGTTGTTAACAGACTCTGGGGCTACCAACCTGTTGGATCATCTCCTCAAATTTCTCTTTTTCATATTTCTGGAGAGCTTTGTAATCTTCCACAGAAGTCACATCCAGCTTATGCTTGGTCTTGGGCTTAGGAGGCTCAAATGGGCAGGTAAGAATGGCAATTTTAGCATCCTTCAGAACCTATGAAATAACAAAGGACAAGCTATTAATCAAGACATCCAATACAAAACATTTTTTGTGAAGAAATTTACAGATGGAGGTCAGAACAGAAACATTTATTTTGCCCCACAAACTTTCAACTGATTTGATTCTTTTTGATCAAACACCAGAAAGCCAGACAGCCAACGACATCGTGTTACAAATTCCCATCGATCATACCTTGGGCATCTGAGGGTGGCTGAACTCCTTGTCGACTATGACTCCCTTGACGAGCTGTGTGTCCTCCAGCTTTCCTCCGACCTTGCCCTCCATCTTGATGAGCTCGAAGTCGACATCCTTCCTCTCCATATCGGCCACAGTGAGGATGGCATTCACTGCAATCTCTGCCATCTGTCTGTGGCACCGGTTGATGCTGAAAGACAAACAGAACTTTAGACAAAGCGCAGTAACAAAATCATACCAAAAACACAGAAAAAAGCTTTAGCATTCGAGTGAAAGCATATTCTCAAAGTTTAACTGACCATAAAGCTCCATCAGCTTATTTATGATCAAGTAGTTGGGTCTATTTTATGATGCATAGCATGTAGTGTGGTAGAGACAATACAGCTGACAAAAGTGTGACCTAAGCTGTCTTAAGTATAGGAGCACATTACATTAAAACCTTGAACAAAGAGTGCTGGCTACAAAATGTATAGAATATCACTGTGTGAGCAGAGGACTTGTGGATAAAGTGGATTCATAAGTTAGTAGACAAACTTGACAAAAAAATAAAAATCACTGGCTACACTGATTCATAACGCCTGTTCATCGATGTCTGCTTTTCAACATTTTTCAGTGACAAGTGTCTGCTTGTTGGATGATAACAAGTCTTTGTCAGTTATGACTGAAACACAAGTGCAGGTTCATTTAAAATGGACAGAAATATCTTTGCATCCATGCTGGAAGAATTTTGGAGATTTTTTTAAATGAAATTTATTGAAACAATTTCTTTTCCCTTCCTTAACTCAAAAACAGAATAATAATCAGCAAATTTCTCTTCTAACAGTTGTTATTATCAGCTCTTTGACAATGTAGAAAAAGAAGCACCAGCTAGGTCAAAAGAGCACGTGGAAATGTAGACAAGCAAGGGAAATTAGTCCAAAATAACTACTGTTAATTGTATTGGTTATAACATAATAGTAAAGATAGCACTAATAAAGAAAAAAGAAATAACCCAATGATATTTTGGGAACTTACACTTTGGATCCCAGTGTTGTCATGGCTGTTTGAATGAGAGGTTCTGTATTGTTGGGATCGTAGGGGAAGGTTTCAGCAATTTTGTCCAACTGCTCGGTGGCGATACGTGCGGCCTGGTCGTAACCGTCAGAGATCCTGATGGGATGGATTCCGCGGTCCAGCAGCTGCTCAGCCTGTTCCAGCAGAGCTCCGGCCAGAACTGAGGGCAACAGAGAAGAAAAAACATGCAAAAACAAATCAATCTACAACCACAGTTTAGATAAAAGTCCCCTCATAAGATGAGAGCATCAGAACATCTGCCAAGTAGTGCAAATCCAGGTTTGCATTTCTTTTTTTTCTTAAAAAACAAACAAACATCCTCCTCATCTTCCTTTTCCATACCTACAACTCCAGTGGTTCCATCACCAATCTCATCATCCTGGGACTTTGACAGCTCAACCATAAGCTTGGCAATCTGGTGGTCCACATCCATCATGCCCAGAATGGTGGCACCATCGTTGGTGACAGTTACCTCTCCATCTCTGTCAACCATCATTTTGTCAAGACCTGCATGCAAAAAGGAAAAATGGAGAAGCAGAAATAAGTGTTAAAATCGGTATTCTAACTGCCAATTCTAATTCACGAAAAACAGTAATGACATATAGTTTCCAACACAGAGGCTTCACTTTCAAAATGATAAACCACTTGGACAGTTTAAGCACATAAAGTTAGGTATAACATCACTACACTGGTTCAGACTCACCATTTGGTCCCAAAGACGTTTTAAGCGTTGACGCGACTGCCTTGGCTGCCATAATATGAGACTGGAAAACAGAAACATTGTCGAGTCATGCCCACGTTTTTATTTTATTCCAAAGACAGGTAGAACTTCCCATTTCCCTGAAAAATCTAAAACCTAAAATTCTGTGCATCACCAATGAGAGAAGTGGGCACAGCCCTGACAGCAGCACCTACCGGCTAAACGCATTACAGAAAGCACATGGGCCCCACCATTAGCATGACTGGCTAATTATTTGGCTAATGCTATAGAGATGCTCCTGCACAAACAACTTAAGATTACATGCTGAACCTGTGCTTAGTACTCGCAATCCACCTGTCATACGAGATTTGCGTACCCAGCTCATTAAAGTAACTGTAAAATAGCAGCTTTCTAACGAAAAGTCGTGGACCGCTTGCTAGCCCATTGTACCTTCAATGCGTCAATGCCCGTTAACCGTGTCTTCTTATCCTGGTCTTTAATGATGATAAAAGGCCTTCCATACTCATCGAAAGCCAGTGTCCCCAAAGTGGACATGTTGACGGAGGGATTGGGTCACGTATTAAGTGTGTAAATAATAAGATAATGAGTTTTAATAATAGAAATCTGGAGCGTGGCTAAGCTGCGAGCCGCACGGGTCCGCCGGCGACTTCTGGAAGGCTCCGCGGGTGGAGAGGGCGGAACCAAGTATTACTAAGTGTATCCTATAACACAGTTGTAATCAATTTTTTTCATAAGATAGCATTAAGAAATTAACAAAAAAGTTTAGAAATATTCTAAAAAAATAATTATCGCCTCGTGGCACATAGACTATTGTAAGAATTAAAGTAAAAATGTAATTTTTTCAATATGGTTTCGCCCGATCTCGTTCAATCTCAGTCTGTGACCTGTTCTCGCGTGAATTGTAATGACAATATTATAAAATTCCATGGGAAGGGCAGGACATATCACTGTATGATTTTCACCGCACTTTTGTAAAGGTAAACACCTGCAGAAAACTGAATACACCACATATATCTGATTTTAATTCCATATAAGCATGTTTCACAAAGATTTATCTTTTATAGACGGGACTTATACTTTGACAGCGTGACCTGAATGTGATGTGTCAGAGTTAAGTTGTTAGCTGTCGCCTATTACTAACTTTTAGCGAAACTTGTATCTTCGCTATCAATGTAAATCCGCTGCTTTTCACGGAAATGCGTGAAGTGTATGAAACAGCACGCTAATACCCACGTGCACTATTATGGTAACTTCTCTAAACGTCAAGAAATGACGTAACGTCCGGTTACTTGATGGTGGTGTCCAGGGCTGCGAAAGCTACGAAGGTTGTTCTGTGGCAGTCTGTCAAATGTTCAAGCATGTTGGTAAGCCGAAACACTTGTAAAGACCACCTGTTTTTCTTTCCTTTTTCTAAATATTATGGTCACTTTCATGTCGACTAATTCCGTCTCTGTGTTGATGTATCTTTGAAATTACTGTATGCACCTGTGTATGTTTACTATGGATTACAAGCACAAATGTTTGTGATCAGAACTAAATTAATACGCTAGATATACAGTTAGAACCGGTCTGCAAATACTTCCTTTGAGTTCCTTTGTACGCTGTGGTAACATAGGTAAGTAATTTTTGTTCAACTAGCAAATCGACTTCTCAGTACTAGATATGAGTAATGATATATTTGCAACATCTGTGTTTTACATCATTTTGGGATCATACTAGAGCTGATACCCCCTCACACCTGTAAAAGTAGACCCCTTTTCACGTGAATTTCCACAGAGGACATAGCAAGTGTGTAAATATAAAAATGAATGAGCATTAGCCTCCTGGTTGTGTGCACACAGTCCTTGCTGAAACACATGATCAGAGCTATGAAGAAGCCATGGTCTGCTGTGAAAATGGTTAATTATAAAATGTCATTTAGTTATAAACATAGTGCACAAATCACCTTGTTTCTGTTTGGATTTTCTAGCATGCCCTGTGAAGTGAAGCCTCGGTTTGTGGTCCTGTATGGGTCTCAGAAGGGCCAAGCCCAATCCATAGCAGAAGGGATAGCCGAGGAGGCGGAGGAGCACGGGCTGGTTGCCGATCTCAGCTGCTTTAATGAGAACGAGAAGGTACGTTTTTGTGTCGCGATATTAATCGTATGTCGTGATGTACTTTTCCCAATTAATGAAGACGTTGACCTTTTCTTCTTTCCTTTATCTGTATAAAGGGAATGTTTACCATGAAGGCACCAGTTTAGCAATGGTAGACAAAGATTAACACATGAAGGCCATAACACCATAAAAGCATAAATATCAACAACAAAATAACAACATAAATATGTCAATAAAACAAATACAATCATAAACTGCCTATGGTACCAGGATTATCAGTACATTATGTGTATGTTGATGCTGTTTGTAAATACATTAAGCGTCCGAACTGATACTAGTAGTGCCTGTAATTGATTCTTTTATGTAGCTTGCAAAGAAGAACAACAAAAATATATGTTTTTATTGTTCATTTGTTTGGTGTTTACAAGGGGTTGTTTTTTTTGCCATCTCACTCTATACAGTGATATAATGAACATAAAAAGAATAATATAATAAATTAACATACATGTTTGTATTTTCATATAAGACTTTATGAAGACTTTTATGAAGTTAGGGCGGGTTTTTGCTTGTCATATACAATAATTTTACCGAGCTCGATTTGTAAAGTAGAATGACACAACTCACCACATAAAGGCCATGGACAGACAAGGGGGCACACACCCCAAACAGCAGGGGTGCTCTAGGCACACCTACCTATACCTATACCACACCTATCCATGCCCATTTTGCCCTCTCTTGCCTGACAAGATGGGAACACTAACAACTAAATGCATGCATTAAGTCCATTGTCTGCTGCATGGCTTATTGTTCACAATAACACATCAACAACATTTTAGTAAATATGATGCTGACTGATGGTTGTGTTTCTCTCGTCATTCACATAACTGGTTCCAGTACAATTTGGAGAAGGAGTGTGCCCCAGTGGTCTTTGTTGTTTCTACTACTGGAGATGGGGAACCGCCGGATAATGCCTTAAAATTTGTAAAGCACATCAAGAGGAAGACCCTCTCCACTGACCACTATAAGCACCTTTGTTATGCACTTTTAGGTAAATTCTTTTATGAGGGTCTGTGGTAGCGCTCCTTGTAGCTCATCTATCTGTATGGGAGTTTAATTAAAAAAAACATGTTTGTATAAATCATCACAATGCAGCGCACTGCACGCTGTTTACTTTCTGAACAGTTGCTGGAGAGTCTCAATCTGTTTCCCTCTGTCTGCTCCAGCTTTAGGAGACACAAATTATGCAAATTTCTGCAACTGTGGCAAGACCATTGAGCGCCGTCTACAAGAACTCGGAGCCAAGCAATTCTATGCAACGGGTTATGCAGATGATGGTGTAGGGTAAGTTCTGCAGAGAAAGAAAATGTAAACATCCAACTTTCAGAGCACACGCAGACACATTAAACCCATATTGTTTTTCTTTTGATTACACCGCTGTCATTTTGTGAACTTTGTTCTCTCCAGGCTGGAGTTGGTTGTGGACCCCTGGCTTGGGGGACTGTGGAAAGCCATCAAAGAATCCTTATCAAAAATGGCTTCTGTTGGGACGGCTCACTTGAAAGAGAGCCCAGAGGATTCAACCAAAGAAACTCCAGATTCATCAGTTCCAGATGTCCAACTGAATCTCTTAAGCATCACTGACCAGCAGAACTGCGAGTCAGTCAGGGCATCTGTACCCGCGGACTCCAAATTTGCATCTGTTGCTTCATCTTCAGCTTCTGCCGCTTCTGATCTCAAGCCAGCTTCTCCTGCAGGGAGCCCTGGGTTGGCATTCCAGTCTGGTGGCGCTGCCAGTGTTTCCACATCAGCATCAAAAACCCACACAGAGGAAGCTGGAGTTCCCCAGGTTGCACTGGCACGCTCACTGACATGCTCTGTGCCACCGCTGTCTGAGTCCTCGCTCAATGTTCCTGCTCTGCCTCCTATCTACCTAGATGTTTCTCTTCAGGAGGTGGACACTGTGGAAGAGGTGATGAATGTTCTTGCTGCTAGCCCATGTTTTTTTCTTCAGTGCCACTAATTCTTATATTTTTTTAGATTGTTGGGCCATTAAACAAAGAGACTCTTCATCAAGTGCCTATATCCAAGGCAGTTCAACTGACCAGAGGAGATGCAGTCAAGACGGCACTTCTCTTGGAACTAGAGATCTCTGTAAGCATGAGAAAAGATGCTCATTTAAATGAAGCTTTAATTAACCCCAAGCAAAGATTTAGATTGCAAGTTCAGTGTTTTAAGTTTCTTCTTTTTTTTCCATTCTCAGGCTCCCCTGTTGGCTTATCAACCAGGGGATTCTTTTGATGTGTTCTGCCCAAACAGGGCCGCAGAGGTGGACCACATGCTCCACAGATTGGGCCTTCACAGCCAAAGGAACCACCATGTCAATATTTCTCTGCAAAAAGACACTAAGAAAAAAGGTAATACTGCAGCTGGTACACTCTTGAAAATAACACACAATATGGACAACAGGATATCTCATTGCAGCGATCACCATGATTGTGAAGCTGCCCCATTAAGCTCATCCTTTTAATTTTCCTCTTCCCGTCTTAAAGGTGCCCAGGTGCCACCCTACATCCCGCAGAATGTTTCTCTGCTGTTTTTGCTCACATGGTGTCTGGAGATCAGAAGTGTTCCCAAGAAGGTACCATTTTTCCCTGTATTGCTTTGCAGCTACTTGCTTTGCAGACTGCATAAGCAAAGTCACTTTTTCATGTGACAATCTGCTTGTTGTTTTACTGTCTTAGCATAATAAAAGGAATGTGTCTTTTTTTTCCCGCCACCGCTACCTGCACGTTGTTTTTATTTGTTGTGTCAAAGCTGGGAGAAAAATGTGTTCGGTAGTGTGAGTCAGCAGTGGGTCTGGACCCAGAAGATTTGCAGGGGTTTGTATAGTTTGGTTTAATACGCTCGGGCAAGGCTGGATTTACTAAGTCCTGGTCCAAAGGTGAAATAATCATTTAACCTCCCTGATCCCTCTGTTGAAATGTTAAAATTAAAGTCACATTTGCTGCGTGAAAATGTCCAATTGCCCAAGTGTTGAGCTTTCGTCAGTCTGTGAGCTTGGCTGGGGATGTGGGCTGCAGTAGTTTCCTCTGATTCCTTAAATTTGATTCATTAAAAACTGTTAGTGGTGAAGTTATTATTTTCACATCATCTTGTTTTTTTGATTGTTTTTTTTTAATTAGAGAGCTTAAGTGATTATTTAATGAAAAACGAGGGGAAAAAGTGAAAAAAATTCCATCTGGCATGATCTGTATCAGTTATTTACTCTTCACTACACACTTGGAGAAAGCATGACAGTATATGGTAATAACCCAAAAGCTCTGATAAGCACATCATTGTAAGTACTGGTCTGAATCCAGTGCTTGATTCCTTTTGAAACCCTTAAATCGCATATTTAAAACACAATTTATATATAATGACGAGCACACACTACAGGTTTGTATTGTATAAAAAGGTTACATCTTCTGGGTGGAGTGGTGGTTGGCATTGTCACCTCAGAGCAAGAAGGTCCTGGGTCTGAGTTTGCATGCTCTCTCCAAATACTCCAGGTTCCTCCCACAATAAGGAAGCCGGAGTAAAGCATCTAAAGAGCTTTTAGGTTATCTGGTGATTCTAAACTGACTGTAGGTGTTATGTGTTGGCCCTGCAACAGACTGGCAAAAAAAGCCCTGCCTCTTTCCTTTTGATATCTGGCATAGGCTCCACTGCTCCACCCTGCAACCCAGAATAGGATAAATGGAAGAAGAAAGAAGGATGGGTTACATTTTCTCGTTAAACATTTAAAAATGTGTGACACTCTTATAAAACCCTGTGCAATAAAAAGTTGCTTTGTCATAATCATGAATGAAGTTAGCGAACCATTATGTATTGAATTCTGCTTGGATTTTATTTAAGGACTCTTTTTGAACTGCACCCAAAAAATTGATAATGTGTCAGAAAGATGTAGAACATCTAAATGTTAACAGCTTCACTCAGTTCAGTTCCCTCAGAAGTCTTTATAGACGTTTTGTTCACAGCTTCCTCTATTAAATTCCTGCACAGAAATAGATTTTTTTTTTTCTGCTACTGTGTTGTCGGAAGACTTACAAGACAATAAAAGTTTTATTTTACAACACTTGCCTGTGTAATGCAGGCACTTCAGCTGTTTCACTAAAGCCTCCAATTTTTAAGCTCCACATTTTTATTTTTTATTTTTAGGATCAGAAAAGATAATAACCTCTGGTTCTTTGGCAATGAGACTTCCCAGTCTTATGTGTAGCAGCATCAAACACAGGCAGATATAGCTGTACATCCTGATTCTGCTGAGAAAAAATGTTACACTTGATCCAGTGCACTGAAGAACGTGCCACAAATCTCTGCATGCATGCAGTCAAAGCTATAATGAATCACTGAGATTATACAGAGCACTTAGGCTTGACAAACACTTAGAAATTCAGATTACAGCATCTGATTGATTCATGGTTGCAGACTAAATTTTAAGCAGAAGCGTTTTAATGTTTCTTTGTGATCCCTTTTAATCTTTTTATTTTAATTGGTGCCTACAATAAAAATAACAAGCAGTTACTAATGAAATGCTGATTAAACCGCAGCGTGTCCTTTGCAAATGTAACTGGGTAATTGATTGCATTAATCGATTTTTAGGACTTTGTTTGAGAATTAAAAGATTGCTTCTTCGCCTCTGCTAATTTCTCAGTAGTCTTAAAGGCCTTTTTCCCATTTTTTTTTTTTTAAAGGAAAATTATAATTTTATAGTGAAAGAAATGGCTTTGTTCTTATTGAAATAGCTGTACTACATAACGGGGTTGGAGTCAGAGTCTACCTGTTTAGATTTCAGACTTTGTGTACAGTGTGGCTGGGTCTCCTGTTTGAAACTGTAGTTGTTTGTAAAAGTCATGACCATTGTGGCTGACGGAGGTGCAGAACAGCTTCGGGTGACAGCACATCTGATTTCTGTGTCTCTGTCAGGCGTTTCTGCGAGCTCTGGTGGAGCATACAGGGGACAGCATGCAGAGGAGGAGACTGCAGGAGCTCTGCAGTAAACAAGGTGCTGCAGACTACAACCTGTATGTGAGAGACCCGAGCCTCAGTGTTTTGGAGCTTCTTACAGCCTTCCCATCCTGCTCACCTCCTCTCAGCCTCCTCATAGGTCAGACTCCTTGCTGTTAGCTCACTCACACAGAAAATTTCTGTTTTTTTCCACCCACTAACCGAGCGTATAATCATCATAGAGAAAGTGATCTTTTCTAGGTTTTAATAGGGAATCTGAAAGCTTCTCTAAAATACACAGTATGATAAAAATCACAATTTTAGTCGTGATTTTGGTAAATTATCATAGATAAGTACATTTTATGTTTTGGATTTTTCCAGTGTCTTCAAAAAAAACTTGTTACATTTTTTTTTTTAAACTTCAAGATTATAATAGATGCATGTTTTATTAAAACAGGTTTTCAATTTGCTTCAAGGAAATGGAGAATTACAATGATTGACGTGAGAGTGGGATTTTGACTGCACCCGCACTAAGTGTCAGTGGAATTATTTGTTTGAGAACTATTTATTTCACTTTTAATAACCCCTCGGGTTATTGTCGCGCCTGCCTTCTGTCTTTTGTGATTCAGAGTTTGTCTGACTGGATCATTTTCATCCAGTAGGGGTCACTGTAGCCTTAGTAAAGCCCTGTTCCATGAGCACAGGCTCATGGTTGATTTGGTCAGAGCATTTAATTGTACCTAATAGTCAGAGAGAAGGCATCAAAAGGCTCCCCAAAGGGGCAACGCTCACTTCCTCGTCTCATTTTAAAATCTGCCGCTCCAATATTGTTTTGTTTCCAGTTTCTGTAAATATAACGCCAAACTTGATGCTCTAAGTTAAGATATATATTTTGAAGTTTATCCATTATCTCGCACTCTGCTAATAATTTTGATGATTTTTTTTTTTCTGCCGTCTGCCACCTTTCGTCTCCTTTTCTTTGACCCTTGGAGTGAACTGTTGGTAAGAAACTAACATTTTCCTCTCAGCTCATTAAGATAGTTGGCTGGTTATTCATTCAGTATAGATCTAATAAGCTTTGACTGAAACTTAGCAGACAGTGAAATTAGTTGGCTACAGCTTCATATACAAGTTGAGCTCTCCTCTAAAACAGCTGTGTCACAGCTCCTGGCCTACCCCAATGTCAGCTATTTTAGGCCTACTTGCCAACCACAGCACCTTTTACTGTGGTGAACTGATGCAGAAATTGGCAACGGGGACAATCGTGCCCTCGTGAAGAATGCGGCGTTGCAGACCCCTCAGGGCAGCAGCTGTTATTTGGTATACTGGTAAACCACTGAGCTTTGCAAGGACACGAGTGCGCAGGGTCAGTTTGGATCATAGGTTAATGGTAAACTCTGACTCAGGGTGTCGCTGTTAAAGTACACTGCTGCATTTTTGCACTGTTCTTGGTTCATTACCTCAACTGAAGGGGAGGCATTTGCTGATTAGGGTTTAGGCTGTTTTACACTAACAGTAAATAATGAGGAGAGATGTCTCTGGACCCACGTGTCTTTGGCCAAGTGCAGGCTGGTTACAAAAGTAGATGCTGGGTATAAATTGAGAAAGATGCCCACTTTTCAGAGCCAGCTGTGGTGTTGATAGTTCATTGATTCATACAGAGTGTTAGATAAAAACTTTGGGGTCAAAGCCCCTGGGAACTGAGTGCTGTCCATGAGCATCTTTTTCAATTACTTTACAGCAGACCTCAAATGAAATCATACCAAGGTGCAGTTTTCTTTTCTTTTACTTTTTTCTTTTTGCTGGACTTTAACTTGCAGAACAAAATAATCCTCACTAAAGTAAAGTAAAGGGAATATGTCTGTATCCCAAGAGGTTAGAGGCCCTTCTGTTTAAAGGAAAAGCATTAAATTCAAAATGAAATTTCCTGGTCACAGAGAACGGACTGCATATCACTTCTATTCCCACTTTATTCATTTAAGTCGCAATAAAAATGCCATGGAAAATGTTTAAATGGTTTCGGAAAACCATGAGCTAGCAGGTCCTTCGTTCAGAAATAACTTGAAATTAGCATTTGCAGGCTATTAAAAACTGCAAAAACCTTCCCGAGGAGAATTCCACTTAACGCCTTAATGCTAACAACTTCTGTAATTCCATGCACAGCCAAAGAAACTCTCCATAAATCTCGAGAAGTATATACTTTTATGTGCAACCACATTTCTATCTCATTTATTCTACTAAAATGGTACCTCTGCATATAAATTGCAGCACAGAGACTTTTGAGATGAAATAGATTATATTGTTGTGCACTGTGATCGATGATACCCCTGAAAACATAGTGGGGATCTTGGGACTGTGCCTTTTTTTTTTTTTTCTTTTTTTTTTTTTTTGCCTTTTTTTTTTTTTTTCTTTCTGGCTAGTGAGTTTTGCTTAAAAAGACAGCCTGCTCCTAAAGGCACAGAGGGAGCATGAAGCACACTGATAGCTCTTATCTTCTAGCCTGCAGCCAATGAACTGAAGCTTAACATATCAAAAGGGCTATGAAACACTGTCAAAAAGCTGGAAATAGCTGCAGTTTTGCAGCGAGCCTGATGCACCCAGCACACTTAAACTTACATAGTGAGGATGTGGTTCCTTGAACACTCCCTCCTCCCTCTTATAGCATCCTATTTTCCTACTAGCTATGCAAAATCCAACCATTAAAGAAACTGATTCATTGCTGTGTTGTAGCTGACCTTTCAGGGGACCATACTTTTTCATTTTCTGCATAAAGTCCAATTAAGAGGAACACAAAACTTAAGGGGAAAAACTACTGTCCTTCCCCAGCAGGACTATGGTCTCTTTGCTAAGTCTGAATAACACGAATACGCAT
This sequence comes from Etia nguti, assembly GCA_015106755.1. Lineage (NCBI taxonomy): Eukaryota > Metazoa > Chordata > Actinopteri > Cichliformes > Cichlidae > Etia > Etia nguti. The sequence continues at coordinate 19,599 of VUQG01035194.1, forward strand.
TGAAAAATATACATAAACTTGGTGTCTCAAAAGGTTGATTCTGTTCATCTGGACGTAGCGTTTTCAGTGGGAGAAACGTTTCTTCTTCAGACTCGGCTGACTGCAGGTTTCCCCAACCTTATAAACAGTACATTGCACAATGACTGAAACTAGCACCAGTGGATGAACAATGGCTGTAAGGTCAGTTCCTTGATCATTAATATGCAAATTCTCATGACCATTGATCGACAACTACTGATCAAAGCCCAAAGACCACTGATCATAAACTTGGTGTGTTCTTGCTATGAGGACAAATCAATCGCAGACTCTAGTTAAAACAAAACCACCGAAGACCTTACCTTTATCCTCTGGAGCAGTTTCCTGAGCTTTCTTCAGATCAGACTGTCGAGTTAGAAGCACAAAAAATAATTAGTTAAAATAAGTTCTGGTAATGATTTAAAATATTTTTTAATGTTACTTCCAAATTGACAAATCCTAAACATGGTTCATTTTCACTCTGTTTACAAGAGAATCTACTAGATAACTGACATATAAAAGGCAATGTGTACACTTTGTGCTGCTGGGTTGTACAGTATCTAACACAAAAGGTTGTTCTGTTGACATTACCATGGCTTTGTTATATTCCTTTAACCCCTGCCAGGCCTGAGCCCTGCGGAAAAGTGCCTTAGTGTTTCCTTCACTCAGCTCTAGAGCCTGTAAAACAAGAAAAATGATTTTTTGGATGATTTGATAAAATTTTAAGGTCACATTTCACAGAATTTAAAAGATTTCCGCATGATTTTTATTAAGTAGACAGAAATAAAACATCAAAGAGACTAAATAGACACTTTTTTCTAAAAATGCATGCATTTTAAAAGGAATATATAACCAGTTTGACAAATTCTTTTACTTCCTTTGTAACTCCACACTGATGAGAAGTGCCCAAAGTTTGGCGAATAAAACCCCTGAGCTTTAATGTGTGTTAATGGTGCTGGGAGACAGATTTTAGTCTCTGTAGACAGAATCAGGCTAACCACTCGTGGGTGCTACCTTCAGCAACAGAAACTGGGTACTGATTGATATCTTCAAACCTAATCGTGTAAACCGTTTTCCAGAGGTGAGAGGACATAAGCTTAGCATGTGAAGCCTGAAAGGTTCACAAGGGGTAAACCCTAACAGCCACAGAAGAGCACTCGGCTGAATCTGTGATATGTGCTAAAGTCTGCTTTGTTCCAGCTCATGTCACCTCATTGCAGCTGTCCAGAGCTTCCTGCCACAGCTGCATCTTCAGTTTGCAGGCTGCTGTGTTGAGATAGCAGCTGAGGGCTGTGGGCTCCAGCTTCTTCTGTGCCTCCTCTTCCACTTGTTCTCCACCCACCTCCAAGTACCTATGAACATAAAAAGATCATTTGTTAGCTTTTGGAATTATTCTTTGCTACCGTTTCCTTTGTTTGGAAATCAGGCTGATACACCACAACAATCCTCAAAGAGCACTTTGACAGATGAAAATCATCTCTGGGTTACTGGGAGTAATATTTAATTCCTGTGGAATATCTTTTCAAAGTGACTTCTCCTTACGTCAAGGTGATTATGACTGCAAGTAAACAAAAACCACCTTACCTGAGAGCTTTACTATATTTTTTGACTGCGCCTTTCCAGTCTTGAGCCTTAAAAAGGTTGTTTCCAATATTCTTCACATCTTCAGCAACCGACAGAACTTTGTCCACCTGAAAAGAGGCACAGGTCAAAGTGAAACTGGAACCTCAGATCTTATTTTTGCAGTTCTTGCCATCACTTCGCTTGCTTATAATAACACTGTGTTCCGAGCACAGACCGACACTGGGAACAAGGAGACATTACTAACATAGAAACACAAATTTTAACCTCCAGACTTCCTAAACTACTTTATTTCAAAGTAAAATTGAAAACGTGCACAACAATGACCTCAGTAATAATCTCACTCATTATTACAGGGACAAGCACTTCATTTGTTGAGGAACACTTTCCCCCCTGCTTCCATTATTAACCAGACTAAACATGACCTGGATTTGTGATATTGAAATTTTTTTTAATCCACATTCTCATTTGGCTTTGGATGAGCCAGCAAACAAGCATATTTAAAAATGCCACAGTGCTCCTTGCAGAGCAGTTATCTGCCAACCCGAGTCCTTGAAGATCAAAGACAGCACTGATACTTACATCTTTAAAGTCGATGTCGGAGTCCTCGGGGAAGTCTGGGTGGGCATCTCCTGTTCCATCACTTGGTGCAGCGCCCCAGCTGTCCCCGTCCTTATGGTCACCACAGTCGGCTATGTAACAAGGCTGCAAATGCACATGTTAGCTGAAACTTTAAGATAGCTTAACAGACCAAATGTGTTTTGGCCTTAACATGAAAGAAAAATAATGGGCAGATTGGTATCATTAACCTCTAAGAGCAGGTGTTATCTTGCTTAAATAGTAAATGTCAGTATTTATATAAAGAGTCATTTACCTTCACAGGGGCATCATCTGTCGTATCAATGCACTCCAGCATTTTTACTACTCCGATCCCTTTCAACACTTGTCCAAAGACCACATGCTTTCCATCTAAGTGTGGCGTGGGGACAGTTGTGATGAAGAACTGTGAGCCGTTGGTGTTTGGCCCTGCATTGGCCATGCTCAGAAGACCTACTTTGTCATGCTACATGGAGAAAAAAAAATTAGGATGGAAAAAGCAGCTGGAACATCAAACATGAGCCATAAACATAACCATCATTTCTGCGTAAATCTGAATTTCTTTGTTTTGCTTCTTTAGAAAATGACAGCAAAAGAAATACAAGAAGCACTAAGGGCACAAATATCCCAGCGTGCCCTTGAGTTTGTTTTGCCAAGCATTTCATTTTTAAAATGATAAAACTTCACAAAACAACATGGCACATGAAGAAATTCAACTAACTCTTTAAAATCGCCTGATGTAGAATCATAAGCCATTCTCACACGTGAACATCTGACAATATCAAGAGAATCAGGTTTGGATTATTTCCACTGTTCTCCTTTCTCATGTGTGGCACGAGCAGGGGTTAAAGCGGGCCGGAAATGATCTGGGACGGCATTTCGGCACCTTCGCTTTACAAGTAATTAAACCTGCATTACTGTTGGCATTACTGCTGAATGAGGTCATTTTTCATGTGCTGTAGCCTGGCGTTGCTTCACTGGCTCAAATATAATGACATCCCACATAGCCCTTACATCCCCTGTGATGCATGCATGAAGTAGATGTAAATAAAAATAAATAAATAAAGCTGCAGTCACTATACTCAACTTCTAATTAGCTAAAAGAGATGAGAAATATAAATGGAGTAACATTTAGATGTTTTTAGGTGGGAGGTCATTTCAAGTTCACAAAGTGTTTCTGTGCATCTCATCTGTGATTTCCCAGGGAGAGAAAACATTTTTTATGTGCAACATTCAGAGATGTAGAAAGATGTAAAATGAGAGGGCAGGACGGGAAGATAAGATTATTTTTCAAGGTAAAGATTGTTCAGCAAGTTGGAAATTTGAAATTTTACATGTAACCTCCTAGAGCTTTTAAATCAGATATGGGATCTATACATCATGTGTTGCTCAATCACCTTTTTTTTTTTTTTTTTTTTTTTTTTTTTTAAAAAAAATTTTTTTTTTTTTTTTTAA
>VUQG01035194.1:23266-40541 GCA_015106755.1 Etia nguti
TTTTTTTTCATTTTTTTTTTTTTTTTTTTTTTTTAAGTCTTGCAAAACAAGCTAATTTTGTACTATTCAAATTGCATAAAAATACTGCACCGGGCAGTTTGCCACAATGTAGTGCAGGATAAATTGGTTAGTTCGTAACATTGTGGTGAAGTTTACAGTAATACACGTCATGTTAGAATGGTACGGGTTAAGTTACACCAAAGGTAGCGGATATTAATTAACATTTAAGCTACTGATACTGATTAAATCCAGTCACTGAATTTTACCTTTTCTACCTTTCTCTCATGCACTTCTGTTGGGTAAGTCCTAGAAAAGATTGAAGCTGCAGTGCATGTGTGAAAATGGCTACAAATTTGCAGTCCTGGTGATAGGTAGTGTACCTTGTAGTGGAAGTTTTCATCCTCAAACTTCTCCCCATAGATGCTTTCACCCCCTGTGCCATTATGGTTTGAGAAGTCACCTCCTTGGATCATAAACTTCTTGATGACTGCCAAGAACAAATTTACAGCCACATTACTTTTCCCATATTAAACAAACTTAATGTCAACACTGTTCCAGGCTTCTTATTATGAAAATTGAACTCTCAAGGGCTCAACAATCCCATGAGAATCCAGGTACTTACTCTGCATATTAAATGCTTTGTTGCACAACTATTAAGAGATATAATTTGTGTGAACAAGCAACTATTTATTTTATAATATACACTAGCTTATGACCTCATACTTTGTGTATATTTGTAAATTGTAAGCATTCATATTATATGTTTATTATCTCTTACTTGCCTATATGAAATTTAGCTCACAGCTTTAAAAAATAGGTATTAACAGACCTAGTTTCCAAGCCACTGATTATGCCAAAACTTGGGATTTTCTCCTAGGAAATGTGCTGAATATCCAATAAACGATATATTCTCCAAATGCTTCACTACCCGGGATTTCCTTTCAACTACTCAGCTATTCATCTTTAAGCTCTCCTTCCAAAGTTAAAAGTCAGATCACATGAAGGCTATTTACTTCTATGAAACGGGCATCCTTTGAAGTGCAGTGGTTTCCCAGTCGATTTGCCAGTGCCCTTTTCTCCAGTGCACAGAGCCCGGAAGTTTTCAGCAGTCTTTGGGGTTATATCAGCAAACAGCTCGAGAACAATTCGGCCAGCTGAGGACAGAAAGCAGCTCGGTTTAATCGGTTACAACACCAATGAGATTAATCTTGACTAAGCGACAGTTTCAATATTGAAAAATCATCATTGTTTAGGTAAATTTAAATAATAAGATTGAAAACATTTTAAGTGCCCTATACATATAATTACAATACATTAGACTGTGTACTCGTACCTCTTTTAACCTTTCATGTTTCAGTTGTAAGATTATGGAAACACTCGACAAAACAAGCACACGTGGTTCATACACTCACAAAACTGGACCACAAAACGTTTTAATCTGCCTTAATACTCTAAAAGTAAATGCGTTTAAAAGGACAAAAACGTCTAATTTACAGCTTTATTTATTTCTAGCTGATAGCGTCTTTGGCATGTGGTATATAAATCAGCTTCTAGAAGGCACTAGAACGTGCCAGGATAGTGCTAAGCTAACAAAGCTAAGACTTAAAGTGGCAAAAACAGATGTTAAACAACATTCGATTTCAGATGTCCTGACCTCTCTCCCCATCAATGTCCACGTCCAAGAAGACGCGGGGGTTTGCTGGGTTTGAAGGCTTGTCGGATGGTATTGGGTAAGACATGTTTTAATACAAATCAACACTTGTTCTAGCGAAGCTAGCTAAAACCAACCAGTGCACTGGAGCAGGTTGAACTGGATGAATGGGAAAGACATACGACTTCCGATTACTAAATTCAAAATAAAAGCCGCCTGATTACGCCTATGTTAACAGTATAGTCTCATTTAATTTCTAGTGACTCTTACACGGTTTTAAAAATAAACAATGCGGCATCTAATTACGATTGACAGAACGAAAATAACAGATACAAAATGATAGATACAAAGGTCAAAGTATAACCGAAGACCAGTGAGTGTGCGATTGTACGCGTATTCCGGTTGCGATTTCCAAAGTAAAACACCAAAAAGACACCAAAAAGATCACCGGTCTCCACTGTTGTGTGTTGTGCTGCACGTGGATTCAGCACTCAGAGATAAAAGTATACATGTGTAGTTATACCACTGACACCAAGAGGAGAAAAACAGTTGGCTTAATTTAAAGCCAATCTTAACTACAACTATGGATTAAAACAACAACAAATGCATAAATGAATCATATTAAAGCACCACAAAGACCAGGCTACCAGGAAGCATAATCTTTGGTTTATTAAAAATAAAAGTGGGTAAACCCTGAAAAACTCAGGAGATGAGACTCAGAGGGAGGATGCTGTCTCACTGCAGTGACTCTTTGAGCTGCATCCTCCTGTGGTTCCTGTACTGAGAGGACAAAGAGTCAGGAGAGAGAAGACAGGAAGTTAGACATGGCTGTGCAACCATTTTTAAGTATCTAATTTAAATTATGGAAAGTAAGTATTAGTATTACCAACACATAATTTATGTTAAACAAGTGTGACAAGTTTAATCAGTTATTATGAATTTCTGTAAACTGGACTAGTACTCTAATACATGATTAAAGTGATAACATATAATAATACAGTTTTGTAAAACTTCATGTACTTAGTATAATTTCTCCTTTAGCCTTAGATTTAGTTATAGTCAGAAGTTTACATATGCTCGTGATGGGCGTGTCATGGTAATTCTGGTACCTTTAATGATTTCTTTGTACTGTTCTTTTTCCTGAAATGACTGTACAGCATACATCTTCTATCATTTCAAAAAACAGGAATTGGGTAATAACGTTTGAATTTATTCCAAATTTTCCACACAGGGTCAAGATTACTCAAATATACACTAATATTTGGTTAAATGTCCTTTAGCAAGTTGCACCTCAACTGCTTGCTTTTAGTAGCCAACAATAAGCTTCTGGCAAAACTCTGGCTGGATATTTGACCACTCTTTTTGGCAGAATTGGTAGAATTTATTTAAATTGGTTAGTATCCTGGCACCAATCCTGCTTTTAAATCAAGAAATTTTCAATAGGGTTGAGGCCATTCCAGAAGCTTAATATGAAGCGACTGTCATGGCGGAGGCACGTGTTAGGTCTCTGAAGCAGACATGATATGGACAGTGGTACAGGTTTCTGGACTTCATTAATTCAACAGAACCACTGGGGAAAGGATAGCCAGAGGGGGAATGGAGCAGCATGCTGGTTTCATGGAGAGGATTCAGCTAGGGAGAGAGAGGAGAGAGAAGTTAGTTCAGTCCTTCAAGGGAGATTCAGGGAGTGTAACAGATGTTGTCATAGTGATTCTCCCACTTGTTGCTGGGAGATTGCCCAAGTGGGGGTACCCAGAGACAGAGGATAGTGAGTGGACTAATTCCAAGGGACAGGTAAGTGTACTGGCTCTTGAGCCAGGCAAGGATAATGCTTGGTAGTAGCAGACTATCTGGCGGATCTGCAAGCACTGACTGGTCCTTTAGTACTGGGAATTAATTAGGATCTGAGGAGGAACCGGTGTACCTGGCAGCATAGTCATGACTGAGCTCTGCCCCAGAGGGGGGAGAAGGAGCTCTACCGGCCCTGGCCCTGGACTCAGAAGAAGAACAGCCTTCAAGGACATCATAACCAGAAAACTATAACAGCAGCTTTATCCATTCTAAAACCAGTTCAGATGTCTGTTTGGTATCATTGTCCTGTTGGACAATTGGACAATACCCAATATCCAAGTTTCAATGGTCTAGCTGTTGGTTTGAGGTGAATTTGAAAAATTTGGAGCTACTTTTCTTTCTTCATTATTCCATTCACTTTGCACAATGTACCAGAACCACTGGCAACAAAACATCCCCAGAGCACGGTGCTACCACCACCATGCTGCCGTGGCCAAATAGCTCAATCTTTGTCTCATCTGACCACAAAGCTTTTCTCCACAAGACATTTGGCTTGTCCTATGGGCAGCTGCAAATTTCAATCAAACTTGAAGGTCTCAGTTTTGGAGCAGGAGCTTCTTTCTTGGTTGGCACCCTCTGAGTCCTTGGCGATATATAAAAACCATCTTCACCATGGATAGTGACACTGGTGCTCCAGCAGTTTTCAGTTCATGACGGGGTTGAGGCTTGGTGGTTCATCGGTTGTTCCTGAACATCCTAACTAATTTCCTCTTATCTGAGAATGACAGTTTGCGTGTTCTTCCATACCTTGGCAAAATAGTGATGCGTCCAAATAACTTGTGCTTTTACAATTTGAATCTGCATCCCATCTTGTGTAAATCTGCAATTCTTCTTAAATCTTGACTGTCTTCTTTGGAGTTTTCCATTGTTCTGAATATTGGTCGATCAATGAATGCTCTCAAACTAATCCTTTTGATGCTGGATGCTTGTAGTCAGTCATGATCACTAACAAGAAGTTAATAGACCTTGGCCCTGTCAAGCTAAAAGACATCGTAGAACCTCCAGCATCACTTATTAACAATTTAACTGATTGTATGTATATATTTGAACCTGTATGTATAATTCTTTCAACTTTGTGGATTAAAGAAAATCCAAAATAAATTCAAACTTATGCATTAAATTTTGATTTTTAACATTATTAAAGATGTATGGTGTACAATGGTCAGAGTGTATTCATTTAAACTTACCTTGTGTTTTCAGTGTCATTTGGGACCTTCACCTTCACTCTCTTCCCTCTTCTGCTATCAGCTGAGCTACAAGATAACAGATGTTAATACTCAACAGGACCATTGAGCCTAAAAACACTATTTATACCACTGACTTCTCAGATATGCTCTCTGACTCTTAATTTATAGCCATATATCACAAAAATAGCTATTTGCCTGATTGTAGTGCAGTTATCATTTTATCTTTTTAGGTCACACTCATTGGATATATTTGTTTAAAGAGATCAGACAACCACCAGCCATAATATTATATTAAGCCAATATTTCATTCAATCAGCTGAACAAAAAGTCACACTTTGACGCTTATTTTCTCATTTCATAATCCGGAATGAAAAAAGAAAACATTATGCTAAAATAATTTACTATTAATTATTTATTTCTGTTTGCTAGTCTAATCTTCCATCAATTAACAGTCCAAAATCTACTAATTCATTAATGCATAATCCACAGATTAACTTTTAATACACGGTGCAGTTCGATATATGTGTGCTCATACATACATTCTCATTTCAATTATTTAAAAATACATTCTAAACGTCTGTGCTGCTATATGTATATGAGATGGCTACTGTATGTTGCTAACTTATATAATTTGCTTACCAATTCTGTAATTGAATTAAAAAAAAAAAAAGATACATGCTGCTTTATTATTCTGCTGGCAAAATATTCTTTTTCTCCCATGCAATAGTTTTGACATGTCACAATAGAAAAGGAAAATTTAATCCTGGCTGTTACACTCATATAAATACAGTATGTTGCTCATGAATTCTTTATTAGATGATTTTAATGTTTAATTGCATGGTTAGGATCTGCTTCCAGTCATTTCTAGAGTGTGATTCGGCTCTTACGTATAAATGATACATTTTAACTTCAGCAATGGGTTGTAAGAAATGTTTTATTTTATGTATCATAACCCTGAAATGTAATAACCACTATGGGGAAAAACTGATTACACTTTTTTTAACTGAGGATCGCATCAAAGATGTCTTCAAAGATCATCTGAACTAAAAAAGACCTTTTGGACCCCCTTCATGTTGAAGATTTTGAGTCTGCCTTCCACTCTTACTATACGTGGAGTGTTTTGTTTGTTGGAGTGTGCATACATTGTTCTGATTCAAGTAAACTCAACCGCAACATAGCTTTATGTGGGTGTGAGACTTGGAGCATCCTATTGCAGCGATGGTATTGCCTTAAAATTGCAGCTGACCCCAAGAAATTGATGTCTGTGTGGCTTGTTATAGAAAAATTGGTGTTTTCTCTTGCAGTAAACAATCTGTACTGTTATCTACACCAAATATAAGGATGTGATCGTTTTTGCTAGGGAGACAGATTACCAGGTGCTGCTCAAATAAGAATCAAAAGTCTATATCTGTGACACTCTAAGAAGGGAGAGGGACCTCTGATAAACAATACTAATCCCGTGATTATTGTTATTTCTGGATGGAACCCTCCGTTAGACATGTTTTTATGCCTGAAGCAGATTGTCAGAACTTTCGCAGAGAAACTTATTTAAAGCTCACTTTCCCAGATTACACTGTGAACGGTGTTCATAAATTCATCGTGCATTACAGTGAGTAAAGGTGTACATTGCTATAATAAAAGAATTGTTTTCCCCGCAACTTTCTTTTAAGCTCAAGGTTGTGAAAAGTGAAACCTTTTCACAACTTTTTTAATCAAACTTTAACAGTCAGGTCCTTTACTCTAAGAGTGGGATGCCATTTGCTTTTACTCAGATTGTCTCTGTTTCATCTATAATATTATTTCTGAGAATAAACAAATATGGTGTCATTAAAAAGTTACTGAGAGAAAATGAGAGAGATAAATCAGGTAAGATTCAAGTTTTATTTAGTTACCAAAAGGTTACATTTTTAGTCACCTATTTTTGTGTTCCCATGTCTCACAGATCCAGTAGTGTTAGACGCAACTGGTTTAGGCTCAAAATTGTGAGCGAATTATTTTGCATTTGCATCTTGAGTAAATCTGTAATTTCAATAGAAAATCACATGTAGGCTATTAATTTTCCCTAATAAAAACACTTTTACATCACATACAGCTTCAAAGAGAACATAATATTTGAATAAAAACATGTGCAGACTTGAGGTTTGAGGCAGGAGACTGAGAAATGAGAAAATTACTTAGAAGCAATATTTACATGTAATGGTTGGAAGCTGTTGGAGCCTCATGGAAGGTCACTAGCAGAATTTTCTGTGTTATATGAGTTAGTTCACATTTATAGATGTGCCAGTTCTCAGACTGTCAGCCTTAGGTAAAATAATACCATGCCCTTCTTTTTAGAATTTAACTGGTGCTTGCATGAACCGACATGTTGTTGTAATTAAAACACTATTTCTGTATTAAATACAGTCTGTGGCTTGGACTATGTTTGCACATTTCCAGTGTGCAGTGCTATAGCAAAGCCTGACTCTGAAGTGATAATTTCTCCTAGAATAACCACCTACAAATATTTCATGCATGTCACTTATTTTACAGAAAGGATTCTTCAAGGAAGGGATTAGTAGCTGCACGCACAGCCGAGAGAAGCTTTTTGAGCTGCATCCGTGGTCATAAATGTGATCAGCTGTGTCTCGCACTCTGCGTTTTGACATATTGTTTGCTGGCTTTGCAAATCATTTGGCATATCAAATTGTCCTTTAAACGAGATCTTTAACTTACTTCGCCCCCTCATCTACTGGAGATGGTGTCTTTTTGAGGCTTCTGAAAACATGCCACCGTAGCTCTTGTTTTTGCTTTATGTTTGTTTTTATTAAAACTTTCAAAAACAATTTTTTTGTATATTTTACCGGTCTGATGTATTCTTCTACGATGGCTCCTTTAAGAAGTTGTGAGTTCATGTCTGAGGCTCCTAATGTGTCCTCACTCCACTCCCTGGGCAGATGTATAGTCTCAATTTGTTTTTATGTTATATTTTATGTTTTTTCTTACTGGTTGGCAGATTTTGGAAAACTAGCTATCAGACATTTCTGAGGGATTATGAGCTGTGGAAGGAACAATTTCCATAAATGTGCACATTTCATAGTTGGAATGATCATTTCAAACTCACATATTACAATTTTATTTTATTTTTTCCAATGAAGGAAGGAAAATCTGGGTGGCTCCAGTGGCTGATCAGATGGGTGCTGTTCAGCTAGTTTTTACAGTATTACAGTTTCTTTGTAAGTATTTTTCAGATTTGGAATGGCTTTCCATTATATATGAATAATATCTTCTTGCTGAAATCAAAGGTGTCATTTGGCTTAGCCTCTTAATGTGTGTCTGCCTGTTCCCAGCTTGTCATTAAGACATCACAATGACACAGTGGTTTTGTTTTTCCTTTGTTGTTTCTCATTCTGACTTAATGTATTCATCTTTGCTTTGTGCTTTCTTGTGTGCCTTCCCATCTGGTTTATAGACTCATGTCTGTCCTGCATTTGTACCTTTTATTGGGTTTCTTGTGGGGGGAAAAAAAAAACATATTCAGGAACAACAGACTGCTTTTTCTAAGATGGTGAAAAATATCTGTGTGAATGATGCTTGCAACAAGAATAAAAATCTACAGCCTTGTCAATCGTGTCTCATTTATACTGGTACCAGGAGACTGTGATGTTTCAGACCAGAAAACAAAACCGTCCTGAACAAATGAAAAATCATGAAACATCCACACGGATGAAAAAGTGAAGAAGAAAATCAATACAAAATATCCTAGTAATGGCTAGAAAAGTAGCTGCCAGATTTGTAAAATGCTGTGCTGATACAGAAATTGCAATAGGTGGGACTGATTGTTTTTTATATAACAAAACACAATATAAGCTTAGATAAAGGGAATTACAGGTGACAGTAGGTGCTTTCCAACTGTACTCTTTAGTACTGTATTTCTCATGTTCTGGCTATATTGGATATATTGTCTTGTGTTGTAATATTAACCACTGTCATCATGTCACTAAAACTCTCCTGTAAATACTGAACTGATGACTATGCCATAGTCTAATTCTCTGCATTTATTATGTCTAGCAAACTGTTTAGATGCTTTAATCAATCATATATTAAAACTGGGCCTTTCACAAGGATGAGATGACCTACTTTGTGGCACTGCACAGCATTTTTATTCCTCAGTCTCATTAATAAAGATGATGTCCCACATTTTAATGGCCATTAGTTTACAAAAGCCCACACTGGGAGACATGTACTTTTTAAGGTTTTGCTTTATCTCACTATACATATGAAAACACAATAAAAAATCACGTGGTCCTTTGCAGGTGTTAAAATTAGGTAAATGCAGGCTCAAATCAACAAAATACATGCAATTGTTGCTGCTGGTCAATTAAGGAAGAGTTATGTGGTCATTTACCAAAAATTTGAAGCCATCATTCAGCAGTGAGAAAGATTATTTACACGTAATGATCAATTGTCAAGCATGGAGGTGGAGGGGTGATGATTTGGGCTTGTTTTGCAGCAGCAGAACTTAAGCACCTTGCAATCTGGGAGTAAGCCTTGAACTGCCAAAGTATTCTAGTCATTTTGATCCTGAATGGATAAGAGAAAATTCATTTTTTAAAGTTCATTTTTAATACATTAAGTTTTTGCTATAGTTACTTTTTTATTTACCACAAAGTAAAATATGGTGTCCTGTAATGTGACATTCAGTCATTTCACTCTACCCTTCAGTATTAGTAAAGTGTCCCACACAAACCGACTCCGTGCACCACGTTTAGTTTGCTGGGATCTGGTCACCCTACTTTTGATGGTTGTAGCAAATCTACAGCATTCTGTTCACCTTTTTTGGCTCTGAAATATTGGATTATCTATAGTACCAATAAACATAATTTTTAGCCAATTAATGTAAGGATGTGTGTTTTTTGACATGGCACTATTTCCAAAAATGCTGAAGAATAACATAAACCTCTTGTTTGTTTTTATGTCATCTGTGTGTCTGCCTATGTCTGGCCTTTTTCTTTTACAGGGAGCTTGGGGAGCTGCATGCTCCTGAAAAAGTGCAAGTGTTACATTATGAATGGGGAGGTAGATAACTTACAATGCAATCAATCAACACAGTGCAAACCTGAGATGTTCTCACATATCCAAATGACAAAGCACACATGTGTGATAGCCCTCTGAGCAAAAGGGGAAAAAAGGCATTTGATCTTACTTTGTGCTCTGAATCTTTTGAGTGACTCTGTCCTCCAACGCTGCGCGTATGTCTGTTTTCTGTTAAAGAGAAATGAAGATTAATGTAATATTTTTGAACGTGTATATGATTCAGTTTATAAATTGTGTTACATTACAATTAATCCGCAATGAAGGCTGTGTGAAAAATATTCATTAATGGTTAAAAATATATGACTTTTTAAAAAAAATATAGCAATAAATATTTATGATGTCACAAGGCTGATAAATCATCTGTCTGTCAGAGTTTCTCAAAGTTAAGCTCAATGTGACTTTGTGGCACATTAACAGAAGATGCTGCCTCTGCTTTGGATTTGCATAAGCTGCACACGGTAGATTTTAGTTGCACCTTAATTTGCATATTGCTGAGCAGCGTCCCACTGTTTAACAGCTGGTTATATTGCCATCCCCATCCCACCTCCCCCACATAGCTCTGCCTGGGAATGGGTGGGAGGGCATCTGGTGGAGCTCGGCACAGGTAACTGAGGTCACCTGTGGCCTCAGGTGATGTGGCACCCACACCGATGTACTGGGTAAAGTAATTGGATCTTGGCCTATAGTCTCCGATTCCATCTGGACCTGGTGAGTGGATAAAGCAGGTAAAATAATAATAATAATAATAATAATCCAAACAAACTCAAAGCTTTTATTCACAGCTTTAATAAACTTAAGTACCATAAAAATGTAGTCTATATTCAACTTAAGGCGATTTAATAGAGATTATTTCTTTTATGGAGTATTTTACCAAAGGGCCACGCTTTCTCTATAGTTCCTCTTTTTAATAGAGGTACATAACAAAGATATGCATTGCCAACCCATTAGAAATATTCAAGTGCTGTCTGTTACATAATGAAATAAAGTGATGGTAAAAAAACAAACAAAAAAGAACTAGGCTATGTGCATATTGCAGTGTAAGGATTCGTTCTGGACAATGATATGTTCCGCAGAATGACACTGTGTAAATTTCCACAGTTACACGAACACAGATAGGCACAAATAGTCAGGTTGGTTCAGGTTATAGTGCCATCATGTGTCCAGTTACAGCTATATTTGCTTGGACATGCACCATTTCCTTGAATATTTAATAATTGATGAACCATGGTGTGCAGTTTAAAGCACAATTACAGGAAACTGGGTTATCTGGCAGCAAATATTTTCCTATTAATTCCAACACACTCACACTCATAAAGTATTATAGATATGGCTGTAGAGACGTTGCTTCAGCTCTAATTTTAACTTCATAATTTGATCTCCCAGAACTTTAGTGAGTTGAAGAAACTAATAAAAGCATATTCTCTGCATACTTCTGCCTACCTGTAAAAATCATCCTCTGTCCATACTGTGGCTGTCCTGCAGTTGTTTCACTGTTTTGCATCATTTTCCTTCCTGTTATGTTTGGACTAGTTGCAGACTAGATACACCTAGATAATGGCCACCCATGGGTGATAACATGAGCCCAGCAGTCTGCTCTGTCCTCAGGGCCATGGCTGGTTGTCATGGAATCATTACTTGTAGCCTAGTTACAGCCTAAAAGCAGATTATACTTTAAGTGTTGAACTATGCCCATTCACTCTTTTATTTATACAAAGTATTTATATATTTATTTATGTCAAGCCCTGTAAAATTAAGTAAAATATATCCCTGTCCCTGGTTACAAGTAAATTAATTGTTGTTTATTAAGCACATTAAAAAGCAGCTTTCCATTCGGTGCATAATAAAAACAAAACCTTGTTGATGAAGCAATAAAATACAAAATGAAAAGAGAATGGTTATTAAGCACATAGCAACCACGCAGACAGCAGAGATAAGCAAACTGCAAATAACAGAGTGAAAAACCAGTTACACAATAAAATGAAATGAATGAATGAATAAATAAATAAATAAATGTATTCATTTATTCAGAAACTCAGTGAAACTACCAACCATGAATGCAAAAATAACAGGCTATTAAGAGTGGACTTGAAAAAATCTTTACATTTTGATTTAATATGAAAAGAAAAACTGTTTCAGAACCTTTGTATAGCAAATGAAAAAGTCCACTCCATGTAAGCGGGGAGCTAAAAAAGAGCACATAATAACCTAAGTTACCCCCAAGGCAGAAAAGTGAGTTTTGTAAAGCTAAAACGTTAAGGGCTTACTAATTTAACCACCACAAGCCAGAATCTCACTGATGATAATCTGGCATTTGCATTTTGATTCAACTGGAGTCAGATTAACCTTGAAAAGGCTTGACTCCATGTACAAGGAGTTACAGTAATCCAATTGTAAAGCATTAAAAAACACTTTCCTCAGACTATTAACAGAGGTGAAGGAACCCTTAAGGAAACTCTTCACAATTCATTGATCAAGGCAGCTAAACATCCTTGTCGGAGAACAAAGACAGTCTGCTGTAATTGAGAGGTAAAACTATGTTTCATCAGCATAACAGTGATGAGATATCATATTTTTCAAAGATGGATACAAAAGGGAGGAAGAATGGAAAATATTAAAGTGACCCCAACACAGAACCCTGGGGGATACCACATTTAATAGGACCACGGTAAGATGCCCCCATCTCACAATGGAGTATAACCATAACCTGCAGATCAGCTTTGGCGTGAAATTGACAAAAACAATGTTTTGTCTTTAGCATTTTGCTCTAAACGAGACTTGAATATTTAAGGATGTTGAAGTGAATAACCTAGGCAACTAAAGATAGCACCTCAGACTGTCTTCAGGGACTGTTCTAGGTTTGTTCAGTAAGGGTGCCACAGTTGCTTGTTTAAAACAGGGAGGGAAACACTTCATTGATCAAATAGCAATGAATTATACACCAAGGTTCATATTTTCGTATTTTCTCACAACTGTAATCCCTCATTGAGTCACTTGGTGGAGCCAAAGCATAATTTTTGCCACATTACGCCCTCCAATCCCTTTTTTGTTAAATGGACTCGCCCATGATTAGCCGCCTCCTTGTGACAATAATCTATGTCAAGTGAAATACAACAACAGCCGGACAGGAAATGCAACGGTGCCCTCTTCAAAATAGAACAATAATAATTTCTCAACCAAAGCGGACTTGTAGGGAAAATAATAACCTTGAATCAAAAACCTGCACGTTTACAGAAGAAACTAAAATAATTCTCTATAACAGTTTAATATATGGTGGATTGTGATATAGGTGGACTCCACTGATTTTTTTCTTTAAAAACGGTCATAAGCAAAGGTAATTTTTGCATGGAAGCCTTGCATATTTGATTTGATTTGATTTGCATAAAAGAGAAAAAAAATGACGCAAAACACACTCCAATGCATATTTATTTATGCATATTTTGCCTTAAATTTCGACAGCCTCCATTGTCTTTTTATTAGCATCATTTGGGGGTATTATTTTGAAAGGTTATAAGTAACGTCCACTGCTAACTCCACTGGTCTTTATGCTCTCGGTATGTCAGTCACCATGGTGGCATACAACAGAGCAGAGCGGCGGCGGCTCTATCTTCACTTTTAGCTCCATCAAAATGCAAACATAGTAGATTTTCTCAGTGAGAGGACGGGAGTCTTCCTCTGATAATGGGCGCGAGCTGGTTGCTGACGGGTTAGCCGCTTGCTATTTCCTCACTTTTTTTGTTTGCTGGATCCTTACATGGAATTTCTCCCCCGTCGCTAGCAGTGCAGAATGCTGAAGAGACAAGGAATGGCTTTAATGAACGCTGGCTTGAATAAAGGGACAACACTTTTTACGCTAAGAAAATAACTCTTAAGAGAGGGAGTTAGACCGGCGCTTTTAAAGGAAAGTTTCCTCCCCGGCGGGGACCGGTGTTGGCAGCCGGATTCGGCACGGGCAGCAGAAAGACAGACACCCTGAGGAGACTGCTCGGCTGTCTGGCTCCAGTCGTGGCCTGGCTCAGGGCACTCCCAGCTTACCCGCTAGCATCTGAGCACAGGCGACGAGAATAAAGCAAGACAATAGGGGGACTTGTTTTGTATATATCCTTCCCCTGGATATAAGTAATTTTAAGGATAAGGAATTCCACATTCTCTAGACGGCGTCTTCCAAAACAATGGCGTCTTACGTGGATAACAGCTTTCGGCAGGCTGTGATGAAGAATCCGGCTGAACGGACGCAACAGGTCAGAAGAAATTATTCATTGCGTGTTGCTGCTAATTGGATTTTCAAGAAAATTTATAGCCTCCGCCGTTTTTTGTCACTTTGTTGCTACATTTTAGCATTGCAACATTTTAAAGTGTAACACTTAAACAGTGTTTCTGAGTGCAACTGTTGCCAATCAGCTCGTCTCAGTGGCTACATCCCGCTAAGCCCTCTATCAGCAGAGATAATCAAGGCTACTTAATGTAACAGGAGCTGCGGCCATTGGTGGGACTCTAACCCGCCTGTGGCGTATAGCATCGCTCTGTGTATTGTGGTTTTACGTCTGTGCACGTTGCAAACGTCGTCTCTTGCAAAACCGATTTTTTTTTTGCATACGACAAAATCTAAATAAGACAGGGCGACAGAGCTATATGCAAGGGGTTTAAAATAGAATAACAAAAAGGAGACGAAGAAAATGGCAAGGGAGCCCAGAGGAAATCAGTTTGATCAGAAATGAATAGGATGTAGAAAATCGGTGATTGGGTGCAAAGTCAGGCTCGTGGACAGCACACTGCCTTGATGCAGATGGTGCACATGAAAAGTTTAAACATTGTTACAGTAGGGGAAGGAAGTATTTAGACCAAGAACACATGTAAAATGCATTATCCTGCTAAAGTACCCTAATATTACAAAAGTTTAGCCTTAAAATATCTTGTTTGTGCAGAGTCATATACACTTTTTTTATTGATGCATTAATGCGTAAATCACACTAACATTGCAGGTGGAGATGCAGTATTAGTGACTTGTATACTGCTTGGAAACTCTATAATAATAATAATGATTTTTTTTTTTAAAAACCCAACATAGTATAGTAGTAGATTTATTTTTAAAACGTACAAAAGATGCGTCCAAAATAACTTACAAGTACTTAAATGAGATATAAGTACATTGAGGGCCAGTGCCGCCCCATACCCACTCTCCAGGCACATCCCTGTATGAAAGTCAAGGACAAGGGGCTAATCCACAGATAGCGCGTGGCCTATATTGGGCTGTAAATTTGGACATTACCCCGGTTTATGGTAGACGTTGACAGACTAATGCTTCTGATGACTCTATCCTATAGGTTACTTTTGATACCGCTTCACCAACTATTAGCAGTGGTCCATTAATGTTTTGTCATACAGTTTCTGTGGTGGGGATGGACAGACTTTGGTGCTTTTCTTGTTCTGCAGTTAAAATCGGGGAAAGAAAATCCCCCAAACAGTTCTGTGCTACTTGTTTCTAAAGCTCAGTACTGTTACTTCTTTGTCCTACCTCAACATGTTCCTCTGAGAAGTTTGTAGTTCAATCCATATCCTGCCTGAACATGCAAATCCTGTGGGCTGTGGTTGTGACCCTTTGAGCCACATATGCTTGTACACACCCAGGCTTGCAAGGTTTCAGATATACGCAGTTATGCTTTGCATTTTTGCAAAGATCAAATATAAATCCAGTTTGCCTATGAAACTGAAATCATTTCATTTGAGCCGTCTCCACGGCTGCGCTGCCAAAAACTTTACACATAATGGACAATCAATAGTCCATCACTTAAACCAGAGAGCTGCAGTTAGTGGCACAGCCTCTGCCCATGTCTATCTGACATTAAGGAAACAATTATGGTGTCACATTAACTGCCCTAGGCTCATGGTCTTTACAGCTTTATGCAAGTTGTAATTTGTTTGGGTGACAGATGCCAACATGGTGATGGAAACTGGATAAAGAATTTGGCTTGTCTCACTAGCAGCAGTGCTCATCTAAGATTGGTTCATTACTGTTTTCTGATAAGCATTTTCATTGTTATTGATCAGTGTATTTTGAATTAACTGTCTTGTCTTTAAAAAAATGCTTTACATTTTTGAGAAGCTTTAATTTAAAAAATTTGTTGCGTAACTTAATTTTTTTCTGTGTCCATCTAATTTTTCTTTCCTGAAATTTTTTTCTCAGGAAACAAAAACATTTTTCTTATATCTGGCATTCTCTCAAGATCTGTGTCTAAAGCATAACCCGCCTCAACTTGCAACCCCACCTGTAAGAATTTACATCAGTGTAGCTTTATGGACATCTCAAAGGGTGTTTATAAGGCAATCTTAACCTGCCAAGAGTATGTGAGAAGATATTAAGCACTTAGAATTTCTTGGCTTGAAAAGTGTCAGATTAAAATACTTCAATAAAATATGACCTTCTTGAAGACTCGGTAAAATGATAATAAAAAAGAAATCACTGGTATGCCTCTGGTCCTTGAGCACTTTGGAGCCACGGTATCAAATCATGCTGTGTAAGTATGCAAACATTTCATCCCAGAGGGCTTTACTGTAGGAAGTCTCTGCACGTCTGAGTGAGTGAGTGACAGGTTGGAAGGAGGAAAATGCTTCCCAGATCCCAGAGGTCATTGCAATGAAGAAAAATGAACAGCGAGGTTGACTAGGGCAATTTTAACAGCGACTATGATTGAGAATGATGGTGTCATTTGGGACATTGTAACAGGATTTGAATGCATCCATGTTGTTTTACAGTTAGAGAAGTCCAAAGGAATAAAAGCTCCTGGAAAGCCTCTGCTTTTTCTGCAGAAACCACAATATAAATATGCTATGGAAATCATATGACTCTGCAGCTATATTGTCATTGTTTTTCTGTACCAGCACCTTTCCCAAGTGTTCCTTTCAAACGTCTTGGGACTGTGCTGGCTCACACAGTTTATCCTAATGGTGTTGGCAGGACCTCTCTGTCAGGATTAGCCAACAGTTAGAGGGATCTCTCTTTATCGCTCAGGACTCGCCACACAGTAGGATTTGACCTATAGCACACGGCAGGTTAAATAACTGACCACTTGACAGGTAGTGTTCTGGCTGGCTTTGTTGCTCTCTCTCCATTGTGCAATTTATTTATATATTTTTTTGCACTGTGACTGGAAGGAAGAGCCCTGAATTTTTGACAGTTAAGGCCACAGAAGGCTGATAATCAAGAGGAAAGGAGATGGAGGATGAGGATGCAGTTTTTCTCTGAAGCACTGCTTTTTTCCCCTTTTTTTCCCAGCAGTGACATTAATTAAGATACTATGACATGGCTACTTAATCTGTGATATCTTTTTTTAAAATCTGATATATTTTATATCTAAATTCAATCATATACTACACAGAATTACTTCCCTTCAGTTAAAATGCACCATCATCTCTGTAGCTACTTTTAAAAAACAGCTCAAGACACATCTGTTTAGACAGGCATTTAGGTAATATTCATGTGTAGCAAACTGTTTTATTGGATATGCTACTATACCCT
>VUQG01035194.1:45284-68865 GCA_015106755.1 Etia nguti
TATCACATTGCCTGTAGTGATGGTTCACCTGCCTAAGCTGAAGGTTTAAAATATTTATCAGTGAGACACTGCCATCCTGCTTCTCTGCACCAAAAAGCACCGTCGTAGCTAACACTGTAATTGAGAAGCTGTCTTTGTTTTTTTTGTTTTTTTTAAACATTATTTTCTAAGCTCCCTTTTGTTTTTATGATATGGATTGGTTATTTCACAGATTTAAGATGGCTTAATTAACATATAAGATTATTAAAACGAGTGAAATACACAGACCCTCCATACAGTAGTGATCCCTTTTGACAGGGGAACAGCCGACAGCGTACCTTCAGTCATCAGACTTAAATGGCAGCTTTAAACCCCACCAACCCAAGCACAAAAGTGTAAACACACACCCTGCAAATTAAGTGGAAGTGTGCTGTTATGACATGTTACAGTTACTTCAAATGACATCAAAAACTCAGTAACATCATGCAATGAGATTCCATAACAATTCTACACCACTTAGAGCATATAAGTGGGGGGAAAAAAAGTGAAATTATCAGGGGTGGATTTGGTCAGATTGTGGAATGACATACAGAATGCAAAATAATGCATAGTGATAATGGGAAGGGGCTTGGTGTGAGAGTCACACACACAAGGCTATGTAACCGTGTAGTGAGCCTGATGCTGTAATGTTCAGCTGTAACACTTTTTGCTGGATGTGCCTTTGATCCTAATATGGCCTGTCATGCCTCATGCAAACTGTGGTTTATCAACAGCTGTGCTGGTGGTAGGCAGGTGATTACTTGCCATGTGAGCTAAGAGAAGCGATTCATTACAACACTAGCATGAGCAAAAACAGCTGTCTGGGTTAATGGATGCTGTTGTCAAAAGTGAAAACTGCTGCAGCAGCAGACCTTGAGTTCTGCCAGCAGGAAGGAGAACTGGACGACCTAAAAACGAAACATTTTCAGCATTTTTAAATCGGCGATTACGTATACTGTTGTTCCACTTCCTGTGTGCAGTGGAGAAAACTGGTGTACGATATGTCTTGTTGCAACCTTATCTTTGTAATTGGTCCCTGAGGGTTTGACTAACCTGTGGCTGGTCACGTTTCCAACTCTGCAGCTCTCCATCCTTCCATTAACCATCAGGGAAAATGTCTGTTTATTACCAAGGCCTCAACGTAATCTGATTCTCACTGGAATGTTTGACAGTTTCTTACTGCTTCCTGCTTTTGGAAAGAAGGGGCATAATTATCTTTGGCTTGCTTGATCTGAACCTTCAATTACATCCTTTTTCTAACGGCTCCGAGTGAAGATTGCTTGGGTGCCAGTCTGAGATTATCAGCATGCTCTCTCCTCGTCTTCAACTAGAGAACTTGTGTGTGCTTTGAATTTTTAGGCTCTTTCCTTCGGGAGAAGTTTGTGTAAACACATTTACTGCTGTGATGCAACATTTCCCTTGCAGCAGTGTTGACATTGATTTCACTCTGACATTGTGGTACAATTTTTTTTCCCCCCCTCCACTCACTCTTACAGCAATAACCTCTCGTTAAATGGTGTGACGTCAGTTATAGCTGAGCATTACTTATTCAGTCTTCAGCTCATCAGCGTCTCAGACTTTGACCAGGCTAATTGACACTTGACTTGGTTCACCTCAAACGGCAGTCCACTGCCAGGCATTTTCCCATATGGCCCTATAGTTCCTTCACACTTAAGCCACTCCTGTTGAGGGCAAACACTTCTCATTAATCATCCTTGCCACGATTAGTATGCAGATTTCCGTAGGTGTTGTGTTGCCTTAATGTAGCAAAGGCCAAGTATCAAAAATAGGCTTACATAACACCACACTAGCAGTTCTTTTGAGAGGCTAATGTGTGTGCAATCTTCTTAAAGTGGTATTTGCTTATTTGTGATTGAGTAACCTGGTTACCTCCAATGAGAAAGCAAACAAGGACCGTAAAAGGCCGTACATAACTCTCTGAAAAGGGAATATTGTTGAGAAAAGGGGCGTTAGTCTGAACTGTACAGCACAACACAATGAGCACAAGTCATTAACAGAAACATGATTCTGTCATTGTGACTAGCATGTCATAATGACAGAATCATGATGCTCCTGCAAGTTTATTCATTGTAAAAACCTCAGACGAGTACATTTACACTGGTGCTTCATTTCATCCATACTGTTAATGTGATTCTGTGTCAAGAGTGAAAACTCAAGATAATGAGAAGTGATTCAACCCTAGCATGGAGAGTAATGGTTGGCGTTAATGTATTTCACCCACTTGGTAAAAAATGCACATATTTGGGGTGGGAGATAATTCAGACATAGCTAATGTATTGTGGCTTGGCTACAGGGTTTTTATTGCACAGAATAATTTTTGATGTTCCTTAAAGATGTTTTTATGAGTTGTATGAGGAAGCTAGGCTAAACTCTAGGCAAGGACTGACAGATTTACTGAGTCTGCTGTTAGTGGAAATTCAGTTTTACCATCCTTCACCAGGCTATACTGGCCTCTCCAGGTGGTTTTTAATGGTACTTTTATATCTCATTTTTACCACCACATGCAGACTGTTTATGTCTTTTGCAATGCTGGCAGCCCCTCCTTCAGTGTCTTTAGAAGGTAGCTGCATAGTAGGTGGTGTCTTGAACCTTGTTTGCATTGCCCCAATTTAGGACTGTTCAATATAACGATATATATCGGATGACGATAGGAAAATGTCTATCGTTTGTTTCGTGGTGTCGCAAAATAAACTGTTTACGGCAATGTTTTTTTTCATTGTTTTGATGGTCACTGTAGTGGCTATATTAATTTCTTAAATTAATAGGAAGGAGAACTCTTATATTTAAAATAACCACACTACGGACGGATAAGCGACTGTTTTTACGCGTTGTCGTTGGCAAGAACGACGGTAAACCGAGCGTGAGGCTCCGCCGTCTGCTTGTTTATTTTCCACATAAACCTTTCACAATAAAGCTGAAGATCCTGTTGAGATTTTTCAAAAATAAACTGAAATGACGACAAACAGAAAGACCAGTCAAAACAAATCGAGGACCTTATTTCTAAACGAGGGGCTACCTCTGTAGCATGGACATGGTTTGGTTTTGAAAAGTCTGATACGGACCAGAAAACTGTGCTATGCAAATTATGCAGGAAACCGGTCCCCACCACAGACTCAAACACTGCAAACCTCTTCTACCACCTACACAAGAATCACGTGAAAGAGTGTATGGAGAAAGCTTACGGATGAGAAACAAAAAAGAGCCGTCAGGTGCTCAAAATAAACCTTAGACTCAAACGTTAGAACAGGCTTTTCCTCGCAGCACGCCATGCAATAAATACTCACAAAGAAGGTGGCGGCCGTTACAACTTATGTCTAAAAATGTATAGTTTCATGCATCGGTCAAAACACTGGACTCCAGGTACACGACGCCCAGCTGAAAACACTTCACTCAAGTCGAGTTGCCCGAGATTCAAAGAATTTACAGAAAATGTAACATTTTTGTGATTTATATCATTGTCGGGACGATAGATGTCTTATATCGAGATATGAGATTTTGGTCATATCGCACAGCCCTACCCCAATTCATTCTTAGCCCTCTACAGGAGAAACATTTGTTTCTTATTATTTTATGCAGTATACCCAGTAGATGTCATTAATACAGTACATAAAGGCTACCTGGATGTTTTTACATTTCACTATAGGGTATACCATTTCTGTGAGTTTTTGCAAATGCTGATATGGATCTAATGAGATCCAATGAGATGCACAACATGTCAGATGTTTATAAGACAACTACTTGGTGATAAGCATCTTTCAGTTAGCCCTAAAGCAATCATTGTGTTAGTTCTCTGTGAGGAAACATTTGATTGCTGAGGTGACATGATGGGACTCTTACCAGAGGCGGTGACTGGTTAACATATTTTAATGGAATGTCTTTTTTTTAAAAATTTTTTTAATTTTTTTTAATATTTTCTGATTTTTAGTAGATCATGGCCTTGTTCATTTTCATTTACCATCTGTTTAAAGCTGATTTGTGCGATTGTTTAGATTAACACTGATTCTCACTCGTAATCAGTCCCATAGATAAGAGCAGCAGGCACCTTCCTGTATCAGCTTGTAGTGCAAAAGGTGTGTTATCCTCCATTCTAATTAGTGAAATAGCTGCATAGGTGATCTGGAGGAATCTTCAGTGACTGTGTGAATAAAGTGCATGTGAAATCCTTGGAACTTCCTAACTTGTGGTTCATGTGTGAAAGGGTTTGTGTGTGTTAACTGTAACCACGATGTGAAAGTAAACACGCGAATCCAAAAGCAAACAGCAGGTTAAAATGAAAGTAAAGATGATGAGCCTCAAACACAAGTTTCATCTGGCTGAAGATTGTTTCAATAATGTTGTAATTAGCGTCTTCGGTAGTATCCAGTCACTCCCACTCTGAAGATTGAAATTATGAGGTGCTTTAGAAGAGCTTTTTAAATGCCACAATACCTATCAATATTCAGTTTTATAGCCATTTTCCACTAGCCCTACCAGTGTCTAAATGAAAATGAGCATGTTTAAAGAGGCAAAAGTTGCAGTGATTCCTCATGTTATTTTCATTGATTTCAGTGTGTTATTACTTGATGGTTAAAATCTTAATGGTGCTTAAATTTTTTAAAATGTTGTATTAATTGGACCTTTGGAATAATGAGCTTGCTAGCCAGTTAAATACTACTTGCGCACAATGACGGGAAAACCCTTCAGCAGTTTTTGTTGTCCCTGGTTTCTATTTACATTGTAAGCTAATAGTTTCCTCACGGAGTCATTTATGGAATATTACAAAGTTTCATATGATTGTTAAGAAAATGTCGACTGTTCAGTTAGCCAGTTTGACTAACTGATATAAAAAATATCACTTCAAAAGATGCCATTATGTTGCACAATGTTCATTTAAAATGTGCCGTGTTCCTGTGGTTTCTTTTACTACTGGTTGTATTCCTGTAGAATGTCTGCAACTGTGTTTATACTTGGCTAAATGAAAACTGTATGTAATTACATGTTGAAAAGGATGAAGGCCATTCATGCATGCTCCGTTATAGGCTTCTGTGCTTTGAATCCACCAGATTCACAAGTATAGTGTAGACTTAACACAATGACTCCCTGTTGCAAGCAGCTTGTGCTTGTCAAAAACGTTTAAAATCACACCAGTCATATTGTCGCTGCATTGGGAATAGCCACTTTAACTAAAGTGTACCAACTGCAGTAGTGCACATGCCAGGTAGACTGGGAAAAAAGGGCTTGTGTTATAGACTATAAGTTGTAATAAACTCATGGTTCAAGTTAATTTACACAAATAAGAATGTGTGAGCCCAAAAAATAAAATATATAAATAAATATATGTCTTCATTGTTTTAAGTGCTACAAATGTGTATAAAGGATTCACTTTAGTGCTGTTATAGGAAGATTGAAGCAGTCTTACAAATCTTAATGTTGGAGTTTTTGCCTCTTGCGTACTGTGCAGTTGATAATACTTGTTATTGCTTTTAGCCAGTTAATATAATTATTATATTAGTCCCCCGCTCCCCCATTTTTTAAATCTAGTAAAATGGTCCATTTAAAAAAAGAACATCTATAGCCACTTGGAGGAACACAACAAAAGCAGTTAAAGCAAATACAAACTGCTATAAGCCAATGTTTCAAGAAGACTCAATGAATTGAAACTGTGAACTGGGAAAAAAACCCAATTAGCTGGAGTTTTCTACCCTTCAGATTTGATCAACTTGAATATGGCCAAGAAAAAGAGGGAAATTTCATCTTGTGGCTGAAGTCTTTAAAGATCACAATGGTTTGCCATGTTTCTTTTGTAACACTTCCTCAGGATATAGCCTGAAATCCCCTTCCGTCTGGAGGGGAGGCCTATTTCAGTATGAAGTGAAAGGCCTTGGGTGGGATCATAAGCCAGTTCTGTAAACAGGAAATTTCCATTCAGGATTTAAGTGGGCTTGATGTGAACCAATGTGCTGCATATACCACACACAAGAAAATCAGTTGTTAAGTTGGGAAACATTTGCAAATCCTAAGCTGGACTTCAAAAACTGACACTAATGTTCAGCTTAATTGTGATTGGATGCTCATACCGCTATTTTCACACAGGAGACATTGTTGGCTTTGTATGCTTAAGTGTCTCTCTGCTTTTGCTTTGTAGCTGTCGTGACCTAAAGTGGCACCTCAGCAGATACATCATCAGCTCTCATTGACTAAAGTGTTTTATTCCCCCCTGTAGCTTTTATTGGAATGGGGGGAGGGGGGCAGCATTGTGTCATTGTCTCCTTTGGATTCAGGGTTTAAAGCACCACAGTCACAGCTTTTGAGATAAAAAAGATGTGAAATCACACCTAAAACAGGCAAGCGCTAGACCCTGCTCCATTGTGATGGCAGATGATGAAAGAGCATAGATGACAATGTTGTTAGCTACTAACAAAGGCAATGGTGCTGGCTCACTCCCAGCTCAGAGGGAACTTGCTGTTCATGTGCTGATAATCCTGCAGCCTGAAGACCCTCTGGAAAAGCTCCAAACATGAGAGCACTGACACAGCCAAGGTTGCATTTAAAATCAATTTAGGAATTGAAAGCACAGGATTGCCAAGTGAAAAAGTAAGTCAATTAAGACATTGATTTTTTTTTTTTCTTAAAATATCAAACGTGTGTTTCATGTCACCTTGAGTGCTACATAGAGAGTGTCGATTTTACCTTGATGGGCTATTATACTAAGAAGCACTTTAAAAGCTTGGGTTCTTTTTTTCCTGAAGGCTTTCAGTACTGTACTGGGGAGGGGGAGTGTGTGCTTTCTGTTGGGTTCACTGTAGTATGCCTAAAAAATCAGGACCGTAAGACTGAAACATGTTTAGTCAGCTATTCTTTTGGCAGTGTCTCTTTCTTTTATATGGGTGTGGGTTTTAAATGATATCCATTTAACAGCATTGAAAACCTTCCTCTAAAAGATGGGATTCTACAGGAGATTTCAAACAAACTCACTCCAACGTCCCTCTGGTGACTTTAGCGTGTTTGTGGCCTTGGAGAGCTAATATGAGAAATCTTTGTGAAAGCTGTTTTCTTAGAGATTTTCACTGGTTGCTCCCTAGCAACCGGCAGCTATAGTAGCGTTGCAATGTAGGAATTACTTTCTGCAGGAAGCCATAGGAGAAAGCAGCGGAGATGGAAAAGATTGATTATTGAATTCTTTCAAATGCACCAGGGGGAGGATTGGGATTAATGCTTCTGCGGTTTAGGAATCAACAGCACAGTATTGAATCCAGGCAGTCGGGGAACCAGTGTTATTCTGCTCCCATTGTCGAAGTCTGGGGGATTTCATTAGTAACTCTCCTCCAGCCTTGGGCTTCTATTTGTGTCAAGTTAATTGGACAGAAGAGGAGGGAAGCTGGAACTGAGTGTTTCTGGATCGTTTAGGCCACCAAGCAAGCCATTTGGCTCGGAAAGATTAAAGCCCATCTACACCCTACTTTATCCACCCTATCCTTTTCTTTTCGTTTTTGCTTTGAGCCCTCGGATTGATCTTTATATGGTGTTGCGTAACTCTGTGATGATTGCACTGCACCTCTTTGAGGCCTTTGTTTGAGAGAAATGGGGCAGGTTTCATTTGGCTGGACAGTTGGCTTTGTTCCCGGGTATGGACCTGCTACGATGAGGTTCAGTGACAGAGCAGAGAGATCCCTTTGTATCAAGTATTGGTCAAAGACCCCCATTGAGTCCACACTAAACCATTGTTGTAGTT
Source organism: Etia nguti (assembly GCA_015106755.1). Classification (NCBI taxonomy): domain Eukaryota; kingdom Metazoa; phylum Chordata; class Actinopteri; order Cichliformes; family Cichlidae; genus Etia; species Etia nguti. Next base: position 53,035 of record VUQG01035194.1, read on the forward strand.
AGTGCTAGCTAAAAGAAGTGTGATGGTTTCACCCAAGACATTAGGATTATTAATACTGATTATAAACAGATACCTACATATGAACAAATCAATATTGTGGTTCCTCCATAATTCAAAATTTGTACATATTTATCGGGATAAATATGTCATTGATTAAATTAAGCATGATTTTGCTCCCAATTTTATCTTTTATGAAACATATTATCACATTTAAAAACATGCAACGATTTATCAGGCATTTTTGCTCGAAAATGATCTGAATAATTAGTAGTCAAAAAGTTGGAAACTGGCCTGTAGATTAAAGGATTAATTGACCAGCACTTGAAGTTCCACATGTAAGACAATGCGCAAACTGCTCGTACGTATAATATTTTTTTATACAGAGACCTCCAGGAGAGCCAGCACGTGTCAGTGCTGTGTTTGGAGTTTGGTACAGTGGTTGGCTCTGAATAAGTCTGTGGTCAATCACATCACTGTGGTAACAGACTGTGTCAGAAGACCGCAGACTGGCTGTTGCTTGCTTATACAGTGTTTGATTCAGTGACGAAGATGGTCCTGATTTTTAAATCTGGCCCTGTGGGCAACCCAGATGGATATCAAGTTTGATATTCATCTAAAGTCATGCTAAGTGACTTGACGCAACTGGAGAAACGGGTTCTAACACAACACTGTATTTATGAAGATGGAAGTGGATATGACGAGAAAAGAAGCGCAAGAGCTGAACTTTTCACCTCAGGATTTAAAATTCTGCCAGTTTGTGACCACTTGTACCAGAGCATGTGTTGAATTTTGTTTCAAAGCTTTTAATTGCATTCATTTATAATCCCACATCCTTTAATTTATTCTTGTGATGATGTTGATAGCTTTGACTTCCTGCCCTGTGTGGCAGTTCTCTAGTGTTACGGGGTGCAACTGAGTCAGCAAATAACATTTGGTGCTAATTAGATAGCCCTGAGATCCTGTATCAGTGTGGCTTGTGTGGATAATATTAAGCACTAGCAGACTGCTGCAGGAAAGCGAATTCTCAGATAAAGAAGAAATCATGTTGTTGATCACCTCAAGGACAGCAGTGCAGTCTTTTGTCCTTGCAGTGTTTACTGCAGTTTCTGAATAAGTAATCGCTGTGTATGCGCAAAGCAAGAAATTACCCCTTTCTCACCTTGTGCAACTCTCATCTGATAAATCATACTCGTATTGGTTATTTAATAAATTCTCTCCACTTGTGAACAATGCAGTTCTTTCCCAAATGCTGACCATAAGAGCTTCTATAAGTATTTGTATACATTATGTGTAGATGAGAAAATTTTTCTCCTAGTTGGCGCTCTTTAAAGAAAAAAAGAAACAGGAAGGTTTTTTTTTGTGTTTTTTTGTGACAGCACTTGTGTTAATAGTGCATGACTAAATATATTTTGAATTGTGGTAGATGGTCATCTGTCGAGGATCATGCAGTTCTGTTGGTACATGTTCAGGACTGAAGGACTGAATCTCAGAATAAACAGTGGTTTGTGTTGTTATCTTTATATCAGCATTTTACTCATCATGAGATGCTTCTTGTGTGACACCTTGGTAATGAGACACCTTTTTTTTAGGTCATCAATTGGGACTGAACCAGCTGAAATTAATTTTTTGTAATTACTGGAGGTTTTTCTCAATGTGGTTTGAGCAATAAACAATAAACTTCTTGTTCTTTCCATCAAAAACACTCGGGTGGGTGTGATATTTATTTTGCAGCAGGGTTGGAAAGGTCATTTACCCTTCATCCTTTGTTTTGACATCCTTACCGCTAACAAAGTTTTGCTAGAGTTCAGTAAAGTGGACACACTTCCTATTTTTGACATCTTGCAACTCTCGTAACTGAACTTACAGATTTCCTGCTACTTCTGCACTCCAGCTTGCATCTGATTTGCATGCATCAGGAGACTGAGAGTGTTTCACCTCTTCAGGGTTTTATGCTGGCAGGCAACTCAAGTAGGTGCTGTTAAGCTCATTCACATGCCTCCCTGAGTCCTGTTCCAACCAGTCACTGTGTCCACCAGCTGCCTTGACCACAGTGGGAAATAAACAGCAGCTCCCAAGTGCTTTTAAATTTTCCCTGTGACTGTTGAGTTCTTATGCTCCACCGGGCCCTTCAACCTCCCACCATCATTCAGTGGTGTAATTCTGTTCAATAAATTACATCAAGCTGGTATAAAAGTGGAAGTGGAGGCTGTGTGGGTGTATTAGATGCCTTCCTGTTGACAAAAAAAGACTCCTGTCTTCTTCTCAGGCACATCTGAACAGGTGGCAGTGGAAGTGTAGTTGTTTTGTGCAACACTTAAATCTGCATCAGAGGCAAAGAGGAAGAAGGTGAGGACCATGTGCTCTGCTAGCTTAAGTTAACCCCAAGTGCTTAATGTTAGTAAGACTGCTAATTAGCTTTGTGTAACATGTGCCAACTTCATTCAGGTGGCACAGGGTTTTAGTATAGTCCCAGTGGCACAACACTGGTAATCTGAGGATTTTGCTCCTCCTTTTGATTTGTACAAGCGACCGTTTTTCATTAGTTCACAACGTGAAGAAGTACTTGCTAAATTACACTTGAGTAGCATCATTCCAGGGTTATCTTCATCTTGTCTTTTTTCTTTGTTTTTTTCCCCTAAAGTAAGTAATGTAATAGTTCAGAAAATCTGTTCTCTAGTTTCACTTCTTACTCTTGCCGCATGCAGTGTCTTTCCATGAGAGGGGGGGGCAGGCACTCAATCTTTAGCATTTGGCCAAAGCAGTCAGCGATAACGGCATAGCGTCACTCGTCACTGTGTGACCTTGTTGTAGCCCACAAAGCCTCCACCTGCTCTCTCACACAGGCTAATGGATAAAAATACCCAGCAGATCCCATACTCTCTGTCAATACAGATTCAAGGACAGCTGCTGACCACCCTGTTAACACAGGGAATGTACAAACAAAGAAAAGGGGAATTCGCACATGCACACACTAACGAAAACAGAGACAGACATGTGCACCTTGTGGTCCACTGGAGCATCATACAGCAGCCCTGAGGAGTATGACGAATGTTGTGCACATTTTGGAATGAGCAGTTTTCATTGGTGTCTTGTCTGCTCGTCAGGGGCAGCCTTTCTCAGTCCCAGTTGGCACTGACACAGACATGCTGCAGCATTTGTGCTGAGCAGACAATATAATGCAATATATTGCCATTAGCAGATACTGCATTGTAGGCAACATGACCCTTCAACCTTCAGCAGTGGCTGTCTGACTCCCAGTGGCCTCTTTACCTTGTTACACTACTCTATGCAATTTACCACCTCATTCAGCTGGCCTGTCCACTGCATTATTCTCCAGCACACTTAATGAAAATTGTTATTGCATCTGCAATGCAGACATATTCTCTTTATCTGACAGCCAGACATTGATGAGACTAACATTGTGCTTGTGCTTGTTTTTAATGAAAGTGACATTTAGCTTTTGAGCTTAATACTTTATTAAAGTAAGACCTGAAAGACATGACACAGTTTTGAAAATTAGGGCTTTGAGTTGAACACTTATTGAAAAATAGCAGAAAATAGTAAAAAGAAATTGGATTCCTTTTGTTAAGATTATGCATTGTTTCCTGTCCCCTTTACTCAGTTAAATAATGTTATAATGTGATTATATTGTTAAAATGATGGAATTTTAATTATTACTGATTTATTACTTATGGTGGCTTGTCGTCTTTTTGTTTAGCCATAACTGGCTTTTTCTTTTTTCTTTTTTCTTTTTTTTTAAAATTTCAAGTCTTCTAAAGATTTTCAAAATGTTACGTGATTTGCATGTTTTCATGGTTTTAAAAGCCAAAATTTAACATTTTTGTGTCATTTTTTAATTACAATTACACAGTCATATTTAAACATGATAAAACTTGTTTCAGTTTAAAAGTGAACAGAATGAGTTGTAACCATTAGGGAGTTGGTTCAGAGTCATTTAACACAGCTAACACATAATGACATAGCAACTGTTCTGAGTAATCCATTAAATATTTTATTAAAATATGCTAAACATTCTTTAATTCTGCCGTCATAGATGGTTTACTCAGATGGCTCCTGTATGCCATGTAGTACCTGTCATACGTTAGTGAGGAGTAGGGGATGAGGGCCATGACCGAGATGGCCTCTTTGGACCTTGTGTGTGTGTCTGTGTGGTGTGGACACTGAGATATCTAGCCAGTGTCATGTGAGGAATGCAAGCCTCACCCAGGCCTGACGACCCCTGCACCATCTTGGTAACTGATGCTTCTCTGAATGTGGGGGGGACACAGCGGGGCAAATCTGGAAGGGGTCAAAACTTCCAAGGAATGCTGCGGATCATGACGTGGTATGCGGCTACACAGAACTGATGACTGAATGACTGACTGAATACGAGCAAGCTTTTTTTCCCCTTTTAGGAAAGATGTTATCTGGTTATGTCTAAAATAAATTAAAAAGGAGAAAAAAAGTCGTGTTACAGTTCAAACAGCAATTGTGAGTTGCATTCCTGCGTCGTAATCATGGTATCCAACCCCGATGGGCTCTTTTTGCATACTACATCTTTGCTGTCTGCTTCCAACCTTGAAGCGGTCGCAGTAAAGTTCACAGGGTGAAGGTATGGAGAGAGAAGCTCAGCCCGTGGTGACAAATGAGCGATTGTTATAAAACTAGGTCGCCCTCGCTCCCAAGTCGTGGGGGATTAATTTGTGCTTTTTGCAGCTATTTTCTGAAACGGAACAACAACAAATCCTCCCTGCGCAAAGTGCCGTGATTAGGACAGCCTTTGCTTCTCTGACTGCCAGGGATCAAGATGGTAAGCATCTTAGACAGGGATAGCATAATGAGAGAGAACAGAGTTGCAGCTTGTCGCCTGCACATTTGAAACTGCAGTTATAATGGTTTGAAATTGCATTATTTTAAATCTCAAATCCAGATTTTTCTGACATTTCACGCACTTTGTCAGCACTTTCCACGGAAAGTTTTCTTTCCAAAATATGGAGAGTGAAAAACACATTTAGGTGGTTATAGAATATGACGCGTGGACAATAAAATTCTGTGTCGACGAATTTTTACGGTCGACATCATCGATTATAGCGACGAATCGCAGCCCTAAGTAAGATGGTGGCGTGCTCGTACAGCTCGATTTGTACTCGGAGCACGGGTTGCTCCTCTAAACCACCACCCAGGACAGAATGAAAGATCAGGATTTGCCAAATTTCACAGCTTGCCAGTGAGATGTTAGTCACTGTGAAAACTTATTCAGACATGTTCTTTACAAGTTTCCTGGCAGTGCTGACAAAAGTACATATGCTACACAGCAGGTGGCCACCCTCACTTCTCTCACACTCACTGTGCCTCTGTTTCTCTGTACATTGGCTTGATAACAGAGCTAAGACATTGGCTAAGAAGGAAAAAAACCTACCTGTTCCCCATTTCCACAAATTTGTGACATTTTGGAGACTAAATTAATAATCCAGTAAAATGTTAGTTGATTATAAAGGTGCATATTGATTTACATTCAACTTGGCATCACAGAAAACACAATTCATGTGTCACAAATCGAGAACAGCTTGTGGTTTATTTTTGATATTTGGCTCGGTAAAAGATTACCTGATTAATCAAAAAATGGTAATCCTCTGATACCAAATGATGAAAATGATTCATAGTAGATCAGATGATTGCTCCATCTGCTATTTGTGTAACAGGGGGAAAGATTAACACAGAAACGATGCTAAAAGTTGCAAAAGTGTGTTTTTCCAGGCCTGTTCCTGACTGTCAAATATGCACTTTGCAAGCAGGGTTTTGCCCCACAGGTAAATGGCAGAAATATACTGTAGTACCTGAAAGCTATCATCAGAATGCCAGGGTACATGAATTGTAGACTGTTTTTTTTTGTGGTCTGTATTGCTCCACATTTCAGTTTCAGAAATATGTAATCTCAGTTCTCTCAACTTTTTTTTTGTATTTAAACAACAAATTACAGAACAGTTCTTCCTTATATTACGTTTAAACAAAAGCATAAAAACAAAATAAACTGAGGATGAATGTAAAACATTTTTCTGGTCGGGTAGTGAAGACGAGTGCTTGCGGGCACTAATGCCGACAGCTTGAAGGTGTAAATGTTAACAAAGGCGACTCTATCATTGATTTACTGTTCTCGGTGACTCAGCGAAGCACTGAACAAGCAATCGTGCGTCTGGTTTTATGGGTTTACGACATTTAATTGGTCATTCCTTTACAATATATCAACAAAGCATCACTATCTACAGTTTGCTCACTCTGTTGACACATGCAACCAGATTTTTATACGAAAGCTTCTATCCATAGAGTCTGAAAGTTTGAATCATCTGCATGTGTGTTTATAACCAAAACTCTGATATCATGCAGCTGTCTGAAATCCATTGCTTCGAGAGAAATGAGCTGCCCTTCTAAGCTTCATTTTGGGGTGGTTGGATAATCAGAAAAGTGTCGTCTTAAAAGAAGATATAACAAAGGGCAGCATCAAGGCCTAGTATCAGATAAGTAAGGATAAAACTGTCGGTATGAAATCTTGCAAAGCTACTCGAGAAGGGCCCAAGAATAAAAATATGAATCTGGGAATGAGAAGACTGGGTTCCCCTTTTAAGAAGAACACTTGCTGTTAACTTGAAAAACGGGTTCTACATAAACATGAATCTGTTCAAAAACTATCTGAACATCCATCAGGATACTCGGGCATCAGAAATGTCCTTTACCTCCCTACCAGAGCCTCTTTTGTTTACCTCTCGCACAGTGCCTCATTGTTTTTGAAATGTTTCAGCCCCTTTCTTTGATGTTTCTCTGCAGTGGGTGATAGATGAATGCAGAGGTCTGCTATCTGCACTCAGCCAGAGCCAGTTGAATAAATGGACTGGCCATTTGTGTCACAGTGAAAGGGCCTGACCAAAGGAGAGCTTCCTATGTGCTGAACAGACACTGTGGTGTTAAGAGATAAGAAAGGTGGAGGTTTTCCCTAACTGCCGTTTCGGATGCAGAGCTGTTTGAAGTACCGTAATCCAAAAGATGTTTAAATCATAGTATTAATCGCTGATAATTGACTCATCTTTTATCAAGCATGTGCTTAATATTCTGTTCTCCCAGCTTTTCAAATGTGAAGGTTTATTAAATTTTTCAGGTATCTTAATCGAAACCAAGCGTAGGGTTTTTACAGGTTAGTCACTAAAATACCAGAGAAAATCCTTCACCAAGGTCAATGCACTGATTGCAATGCAATGCAATGATTTTTATTTATTTATTTTTTAATGAACTTACCCAGACCCATGTCAAAATTTAATGGGTGCTTCTTTTGCCCATTCTGCACCTATCATATCAGTTTAATGAAATGAAGCATCTTCGTTTTTGAGAAAACCTTGCTGACAGACAAGAAGAAGCACCAGTGACACGCCTGCTCTTTCACTCTGATGGAGGAATGAGCTCATTCATTCACAATGAGGTCATGAGATGGTACCTCATGTGGTAAAACCTGTCAGAAAGGAATTTGTTCTGTCAGACTTGCAAGTGCATAAATTAGTCCTTTAATTGACTTGTTGATTTAAAAAAATAAAAAATAAAAAAATGGCGACTTGATTGTTGTTGCCGCAGACATGAGGTTGATATCAAAGAAATCCTGTACGCACTACCGTCTCGTGCTGTACATAGTCTTCAAGAGTTTTAGGTCTAAAATGAATTGTTTTGCTTTCCCATCACTTGTGGCATGTGTGTTATGCAGCAAAACAATTCTTTTACCCCTCAGGTCACCGATACAGCCGTTTCTCGGTATTCTCTTTTTCCTATCGTATTGCATTTGTTTTTACTGCAACCTCCAGTTGTTTTAGGTTATGGGAAACCTCAGTGAACACAATGCAGGAAAAACATCACAACTTCCTTGACCTCCCTCTGCACACTGAATGCTTTGCCACTCAACAGGCTGGCAACAGGCCCGACAGTGCACCCTTTCCCTTTGGGGCCTAACATAAGGGGCGGAAAATGGAAGCTGCTTGGTGTGTGTGTGTGTGTGTGTGTGTGTTTGCAAGCCTAAAACTAGGAAGACAAGGCCTGCTATTGTTTCATTTGTATCCTGGAGAGGAAATGCCTCCACTCGTCTTACTGCATTGCACTGCTACCATCTGTCTTACAAATGACTCTGTAGAGTGATGACATATTGTGTTGCGTCAGGGAAATAACTGAGGGACTTCACAAAGAGGTTCAGTGGCAGTATGTAAATGGTATGTGAGGAACGTCGCGGCTAGTTTTGCACAAACAGCTTTGAAGTATCCCCGGGGCTTTATAGAGCACAAACAGCATCTTGGTATGTTTTTCCTCCTGTGGGGGCCACCTGTGTTCTTGGAAGGATTAGTTTTAAAAAGGAAGGGGGAGGGTTTAGATGGCGTCACTGAGTGCAGCCTGGGAGTTTGAGCTGCCAAAAGTTTTCGTTTTCTTTTTTCTTTTTTCTTTTCTTTTTTTTTAAATGAACAAGCTTTGTCTTTAGACAAACAATGAGGAGAATTTTTGGCTAGATGCAGCCTTCATCAGCATGTCCTAGTTTCTGCTGCCCACTGCTCTTTCCTTCCTGTCTCTGTTCGAGGAGAGAGTGGCTGAGACGAAGGATCAACAAAGACTGAAAAGAGCATGAAGCAGGCATCACCTAAATGATGAAAGTTTATATCAAAGGGCCTTCATTTTGATTTTGGTTCTAGGTGAAAGAGTGATAATAAAATCAGCTTTTACAAGTCTGTGCAAGTGCTTCAAATAGTGAAATAAAGCAAATGAGTTATATTAAAAAGCACCAAGCCTTGGTTGGTTTGAATTTGATGCCCTGGTCCACACTCTGAAACTTTCATTTATCGTTTTCCTGTGTACTTTGTGGTGATTGTGTTTGGCTCAGTGTAAATAGAAACCAGTATTAGAAAGAAAATCTAACCGGAAAATGTAAGGCTCAGGGAGTGGAAAAGATGGGGTCCATTACATTCTTTCCATACGGTCAATCTAAAATATTTGAGACTGAAGCCACAATTGATGGTTCTGCATATTTCTTTCTGCTAGGCTGTGTTTCAGTGGCGCTGTTTTATTCACTGTTATGTCACTGTGAAAAGGGGGTTTAAAAAAACCCTGCAACCCTGCCATCTAGTGGTGTCTAGGTTTGAATTCTGTGTCTTCGCTTAAATTAGAGCTATTATTATTATTATTATTTTATTTTTTTATTAAACCAGTATATGCTAAATGTTCCCCAAACCAAGATGGAACAAATAAATTAGTATTTTGTATATATTTTTTTCCCTTTATTCTTTACTTCATTGTAAAGCACAAAGTGGCAGTGAGAAGAGGAACAACCATGCAAACAATGCAACCAAGTTCCTGGTTGGAGGCATTTGTGGTTCCACAGAAGTGGTGATGTTGCTGTTGCGTGGTTTGTGCTTTGTACCACTGCAAAGCCACCAGGTAGCACGTAGGATGAGTTTGGCTGACAAGGATTTCCAGTATGGGAAGATTTGAATTAAGTTTTTATAAAAGTAAATTTGGTTTAGGCAAAATTCAAAAAATACTTAACTCTTAAATAATGTTAAGAATTAAGGATTTAACAGTTATTATCTTCAGTAAGTAAGTGCGGATTTGTGTTATTTGAATAAGGGTGTACATTTGTGCCCTCGATGAACCTGGTGAATCAAAGTTGTAGTTCTCCTGCCAGCCAGTAGATGGCAGTAGAAGTCTGACCATTATGCCTGTTGGACCGTGACTCCTGTTCATTGTGTTTCTGACCACAGACACAGTGAACATAAGGATTTGGTTAGCGGGGATATCACAGTGTGATGTAATAGGGCTAGGCACCCCTCAGGGTAAATCGAGTTTCTGTTTGTGTCCGTTTTATGAAGACCAAACCCAAATTTTTAAAACAGTTTGGATCTGACTTGATATATATGTGGTGTTTCATGACAGCCTGAATATTTATTGACAGCCCTCAGAAATCACTGTAAGTAGAGATTGCAGGCTTTACCTCACTTTCTCTGAGCTGAGAGTTGGATCTTTATGGGATCAGCTGCATTAACTTTGAACTTAATAAATGGATTCAAAGGCACAACCTTTTGGTTCATTTTGCTGTTTCCTTTTTAGAGTTTAATTATTCTTTTTTCCATACATTTCTTTTGCTTTCCTATGTTTTGTTTTGTTTTTTTTCTCCGCTGCCCCATCCGAGCCCCTCCCATATGGCTGTGTTCCCCCGGACAAGCTGGAGGAGGTGGCTGGGGAGAGGGAGGTCTGGGCTTCTCTGCTTAGGCTGTTGGCCCCGGATAAATGGAAGATGATGGATGGATGTTTTTTTTTTTTGTTTGTTTGTTTGTTTGGTTTTTTTAATACATTTTTTATTTTTTATTTTTTAAATTTCTGCTCCGACTTAACTCTGCCTGGTACCCCAGCTTTAGGCCAAACTACTCTAGTTTCTATATTTTGCTTATAGTTTTATAATAAAATTATTCACTTGAAACAAAAAAATGTTTAGACTAAGACTTGTAACACTGAGGCTCCTCTGACACTCCCCTCCTCCTCTGCTGACACATTTTGTGACACCAATTCAGCGCAAACTGTGTCATTCAGCATTTGTGACCAGCATTTCATAAAATTTTCAATAAGCTGATCGTTGTTGCTCTCAGAAAAATAGCCCAGACACAGGGTATCCATTCTGTGTCGCTTCATGCGCGTGTTTGTGTGTCTGGCTGGGTCTTAACACAGGCTCTCTGTTATCCCGTCACTCTGCCGTCTGCATATCCACCTCCAGTTGCCGCCGACAAAGGCTTCCCAGTGGCTTCGACCAGCAATGCACCACAAACGCACACACAGTCCGTGCCCCGGTGTGTGCCAGTAGACAGTGGAGTAGCTGTGCAGGCTGCCAGCTCTCAGTGAGGGCCACTTTGTTTCACCTCTGGCTTGGACTCATGCCAGACAATCTGAGAGTCAGTCACTGGGTCACTTAATGAAGTAATTGAATTGGGAGTTTATAGTTTTTCACTGGAGCTCTTTTTATAATTTTTTTTCCCTATGCGAGGTGCTTTATTGCTTTCTATTCCAGTGTTCGCTTATGCAAGTCAATGTCACCGTCCCTGTGAAATGTTGTCCGCTGTGTGAGTACCCCGTTTGTCTGCTGCAGCATGAATGATCAGCATTTTAATAGGGTGTCTATGAGCTCTTTAAAAAAATCCTAAAAATGTGTCAAAGTATGCATTTACTAATAAAAGGCCTTAGAAAATTTAAATTCGTTTTGGATGTGTCTCAAATGTTTTTAGTCTCACCACCGTGAGATTTTTTCCAGCACACAATGCTGTTGTTTTGTCCCTCTGTACACATTTAGATTGTGCACTGAGAGTTCATCATTGAGGCTGTGCTTTGCAGTTCAAACATTCATTTCATGCTGTTTATATGTGTGCAGAAACAGTTAGGATGATTTGTCAGGTGGCCTGCCAGGCTTGTAGTATGCAGAGAGGAACCCTGTGGATGAGGATGACAAAGGAGGCTTCGCTAGCCTCGCTAGCCAATTTACACAACAATAATGTTCTTAAACTTAACCAAATACTGTCATTTTTATCTTACTTTCCCTAAAAAGGTCCTGAATTTCACTTGAAATTATAACTTTAATGTGAATACTTGTAAATAACTGTGTTGTATTTAAATCTGTTTCCATTTTATTTAATTGAACTAATAAGTAATGTTGTGGTTGGTTGATTTGAATATTGAGTAAGTGCTTCTCTTTAAGCAATAAGTGTGGCCTGAGCTTTCAAAGCCCTTTGTTAAAGAAAGAAATCAATCATGTACAGGTTCCAGTGTTTCAATAATCTTTTGCTTTTCTTTGTTTTATACAGTTAAAATTTCTTTGACTTCTGGATTGTTATCTGGATATAACAGACATTGGCTGTTACTTTTGGAAACGGTTTTGAACAATTCTCATAATTTTGTGATATTTTGCTGACAAAATGGAAAATAGGAAGGGAAAAAAAAAGTTTATTAAGAAAAGGGTGGCTGAATGGAGCGCTGACGAAGATGAACAACTCCTCACTTTGAAGCTAGAGCTGCAACTACCATTTTATTTTCACATTATTTCACATTTTCATGCATTTCACACTAAATTGTAATTAGTCAACTTCCAGGGTGCAAAGAGACATTAAGTCATATTTTATCTGAGCACTGGTCCAAACCCTGGTCAACTTAGAATTTAAACTACGAGTAGAAACTGTTTGTTTGGTGTGCATACTGCCAGTTAATTTTCTATTGATCACTTCTCTGATCAATAAACTAAAATATGTATGTTCTTCCTTCTCAGGACCTGGAAATCGTCTACTCTTATCTCCATGGGATGGAGGCCCTATCCAACCTGCGAGAGCACCAGTTGAGGTGAGTCTCTGCACACCTCCCCTGTACTTAATTAACATTTCCTGAAGCTTGATATTCCCATTGCATGTATTTAAAATTCAAATTAATGCGTGGTGACAACTCCTCAGTGTATGCTGCATTGTTGTCAGGGGTGGAAAATTAACATTGAACTGCTAGCTAAGCTGTATGCTATTGAGCTGCTACTTATACTTTTTATTTTTATTTTTTTTTTCAAATTTAGCCAGTCACCCTCCAACAACATACTTATTGGATTTTATTTTTTTTTAACTGTAATTTACAATAAGCATCCAAGTGCAGTTATTACTATAATACATCTTTATGGTCGGTCTCTAGCATCTTAAACCAGCATATTTATTTAGGTTTTAGTACTTCTGGACCTTTGAGTCTTTCTTCATAACACACTGATAACACATGTTCATTCTTCATATATTAACTGGCTGTAACTTCATTTTTAACAAATGGACATAAATATCACTAAATTTTAATGATTTTCTCATTTCGACAATCAAGAATGTATTTTCTAATATTTCTTTCTCATTTTCAGCTCCATATTTATGTTATTGGACTCTAGTTTTTGACATACAGCTTATTTTATGATGGATCTCGATGGTTTGAGTTGGTGCACCAAGTAAAATGAGTCATTTTGGCTCCTCTGTCTTCTCAAGAGGGCACAAAAAAAGACTTTTCTCCTTCAGATAAAAATAAATGAAACCTGCAATCAGACTCTTAATTCTTGATTATTACCAGCCTCAGTACCACTTGTCCATGTCCAGCTGCTAAAACTGCAGAAGTAATTTTTTCTCTTCTCAGCTGTATAAATCTCTGTTTGATAGTTTGGCCAGCATCTAAAGTATCTGCTATGACTAAACTGTAAACTGACTAAATGAGTGAAGTGAAGTCATTGTTGCACTTTAACCCCTAATAAAATCTGTACCTATACCCGACCGGGTCCCTGTGAGGCCGTACTCTCTGCTGAAACCTTGAAGTAATGAGCCCGCCCCGCTCTACTGTTCATGCGTCAGTTTGCCTTTTGCTCCTCTGTCTTCTCTGCCTGGCACACACTTTCCAAACACTGCATGTCAGAAGTCTGTTCCCAGCATGCCTCGTGTGCATACATGTGGATTATACTAGCGAGGGAACAATGTGGCGGTGCGTGACCCGCGAGCTAGAACATTCCACTGTGTGACCCCTCAGAGGCCTCCCACCCAGCACTAACCCCTCTCCCCCCTCCTTGTTTTGGATCGTACAGAAAAAGAATGTCCCCGTAGTCCCACAGACCAACCCATCGCTCTTGCCAACTTCAGTTTCAGTAACTTAAAAAAAAAAAAAGAAGCTCCCAGCCAGACATCCCACTAACGATTGGATTATATTATACTTCTGTTGTCTGAACATTTTGGGAGGAATGTGTTGTTTTTCTTCTGTGGTCCTTTTTCACAGTAACTTGTTTTTCTAGAGCTGGGATTGTTTTTAGGCCTTTGTGTAAAGAGGCTACAACATGCTGTCCACCCGCAGCTGTTTTTGAGGGCTTTTGTATTTTGATCAGTTACTGTTTACTACAGTTGTCTGCATGTAATGTTGAAGAGTGTTTGTCTTCTCTATACAGGCATCTGGGGAAAGCCTTACATGAATGGACTTAAAGTGAAAATGTTTCGATTCCGGAATTTAGAACATAAAAAAATGAAATGTATATACAGTTATAAAAGAACTCGCTGCACAAAAAGAATACAAGAAGCTGTGAGGCTGGATTTTTAAGGGCAGAGTTATGTTTAAAGATTATAATATTATCAAATATATTTTTTGCCTCTGTACAGGCAACAGGAATGCCAGTCTGTCTGTTCTTCCCAGGCTCAGAAGCTGGATATATCAGGAATTCCTTCAGGGAATTCCTTCATATTTGCTACAGACATCCACTTGGACTTGAGCAGTAAATTGTGCATGAGATATGCAACCACAGATCATATTTGACGCTGTTAAAAAAAAAAAAAAAAAATGTGTAAAACTAAGTACAACTGGGTAAAAATCAAGTAAAAACACAATTTAACCAGTGGTGCAGTGGGACCACATAGTCAATGTGTGCTTTATTTTAGAGGACATACTCACTCTGCTTTTGTTAAGTAAGAAAGTAAATCACTGCAGTGGCTTAGCTTAACCGTAGATGTATAAAACTTTCCTTTCTAATATCTTTAGAAAGGAATCTTCCAGATGCAAATGTAAATGTTTCACCAAATTAAGTTTAAAAGTAACAGTTATGTAATTGGTGATCAAAAAGTTAAAATACCGTAATGCATACCCAAATAAAAAAGGAGATTTTAAAAGCTTTAATTTTCAGCAAATTTAATGTCCTGACATAAACAAATGTTCCTCTGCAGTTTGAGGACACAGATAAAACCATTTCATCATATTTTATAAGGAACAAGTAAGACTGTAGTCTTTATGTTGTATATTTGCCTAGAAAAGAAGATCTGTCATATTCTTTATATACCAAGTATAATTTAAATTAGAAAATTATGAGGCAAAACAACTTACTTCACCTACCAGCAAAAGCCTCAATAGACCAAAATGCAATGCAACAACCAGAACCACGCGCTGCGAACTGGTTAACATGGACAACCTTGCAACTCTTTATAACTCCCAGCACTCTAAATTTTAATTATAATCAGCGCCAGGTTTTCTGACTGTCAGTGACTGTTGCTGAGGGTTACTTGAGGATGTGCAGAAATTGGTTAGTTGTAGATTTGAAACATTTTGATAACATTTGATCATAAATTCACTCAAACACAAATCTTTGAGGCCTAACTGTAGTTCTTTCTTCCCTCTCTTTCCTCTCTCTCTGCAGGATCATGTGTGAGACGGTGCGTTATGAGAGACATGAGGCCAATGAAGTGCTATACTAGTAAGTACTGTCTCTGTCTGCTTGGGGATTCATAATATTTGTCCAGAGCCGCATGAACAAAGCAAAAAAAAAAAAAAATGATAGGTAGACAATGTAACAGCATTTTCAGTTCTGTGTAATCAAAGCACACTTTGCTCCAGGATATAAATCTGTGTCATTGATGGGATGAAACATGCCGACTGTATACAGAAGAGTGATCCCGGTGACTTAAATAAAAATAAGTGTAAGAAGTGGTATAAGGCAGATCGCTCTATAGCACAACTGAAGGATGGAGAACATAGAAATGATATCCAGTCATATTTCAGTGCGATTCAATAAGTGACTGATCTAAATTGTCAACGAAAGCTGGAATAGCTCCTAAAAGCATTTCCTTCAGTTTGGAGAGAGCCAGCAAGGCACTAGTGGTGATGCTTACATGCTTCCTCCTGTGAGCTATCTGTTTGGAGGGTTAATGTGATCAGAAAGCTGCATTGACAGCTTTCTCTGTGTGTGTGTGTGTGTGTGTGTGTGTGTGTGTGTGTGTGTGTTTGTTTTTAAGTTCTTGTATT
>VUQG01035195.1:0-10376 GCA_015106755.1 Etia nguti
ATGCAGGAGGCCTTACTGATGCAGCGCTTGTGGAAGATGTCCTGTAGCAGAGGGAGAGATGTTCCGATGATCTTGCCAGCTGCTTTGACGATCCGATGTAGCTGGCTGAGGTCGCCGACCTTGCAGTTTCCAAACCACACGGGGATGCAACTGGTCAGAACGCTCTCTATGGTGCCCCTGTAGAACATGGTGAGGGTGGGAGGAGGGAGGTTGGCCCGCTTCAGGCGTCTCAGGAAGTGGAGGCGCTGCTGGGCCTTTTTGGTGATGGAGGTGGTGTTGGTGGTCCAGGTGAGGTCATCTGAGATGTGAACTCCCAGGAACTTGATGCTGTTAACAGTCTCTACCATGGAACCGTGGATGCTGAGTGGTGTGTGGGTGGAGTGAGTCTTCCTGACAACTGCAGCACTGAGAAGAAGAGTAAACACATTTGAGTTACTTTTTAAAAATTTCTATACTTGCATATTGCATGTATAATACAATGAAGATGGAGCTCTCATCTACAGACATCTATTAGTAAAATACGGGATCATTTATATACTACATATACTAACTGAACTGACTTTCCTTTTTACAAATTGTTTGAGGTAAATAAAATTAAAATGGAAAAAGTTAGGAAGTGGGACCATTATATTAAAATACTGCCCCAAAATGCCTCCCTGTGGATGTATTTAAGGCATGACCAACTGGAGGGATTATACAATGTGGCCTAGGAAGGCTCCAGAATTCTCAATGGGAGACCCTGGGGGAAGAGAATGAGCAGTACTGCACTTAGCCTGCTTCCACCACTGCTCTAACCTGGATTGTATGGCAGAATCAATGATCAGTGAATCAATGAATCAATGAATCAATGAATCAATGAATCAATGAATCAATGATTCTTGACTACACTCTCAAGGCTGCTGTCATCCCTGTTGCTGCACTGGTGTTCTATGATGGGGATAACTGGACAACTTTAAGATCAGCATCCTTCTGGTTGTGTAACTGAGAGATATACAGTATTTAGACATTTTACCTAAGCTGAAAATGAAATATTCTAATAAGATACTGTATTATAATTTTTATTCGCTTCAAGAAATAATCATCCAGAGTAATTCTCTTCACTTTCACTGAAGGACAGCTATTCCCTTAAGAAGAGGCCACAGCAAGGACATCAGGAACAGGTAGCTGATTAAACAAGGTGTGTGGAGGGTAGAAGGTGGGAAGCCCTGGAGTATCCCACTTCTGCACCAAAACCAGAATACACACACACACACTTATGACAGAGGAGAGAAAGATTGAGAATGGAAGCTTTGTCCTTGGTCAGCTGACAAGGACAAAGGGAATCCTGGCTGCATACACACATTAAAAAACAACAATATTTCCACTATTTCCAGCGTTTATCTCAAGTTTGCTGTTCCATCAAAGCTATGATAGAAAAATGTACTTTATTGAACAGTTTCTGATGCATAAACTGCAAAAAAAGAGCATCTGCAAATCCTCGTCCAGCAAAAGTCTTGGCTATTTTTACTCTCACAAATCACTCAAAGCTTCTATCTTCATCAGTGGCCACTGTGGCGCTAATATACAGCGATACTGTTCAATGAACTAAAATAACTGAGAAAATAGTTTATCTAACAGTGAAAATATTTTCCTAATTTCTTTTTTTATTTGGCCAAACAGACTTGAATCGTGATGTGGCACCTTAAAGTCTAGAATGGGTTGTCAAACACAAGAATCAGCCCAGCAAAGACTCCAGTCATTGAAAAATGTAAAGGAGGGCTTCAACTTTGGACTTTTAAACTGTATTTTCAGAAGTTTTACAACCGATAAAGACTTCCCCCATGCCTATACATTCTACACCAAAATAATCAAGTAACAAAGTTTAAAAAATTATATGAAAGAAAAGTTCCTGTTTTTTCATCTACAATAGAAATTTCAGTTTTTTACAAAGGGTAGTTAATGTGTAGTTAAACTTCTTTATTCTGATGGAAAGGGGAGTTTAACTGAGATCCAGTGAACAGACCTATTGAGTATAATTTTATGTATGAACTTACAGGGACATAAATCCTTTAAAGTTTCCCTTAGAGCTAATGACACAAGGCTAGGTTATTTTCAGTGATCGTTGCACCCAAATTTGGAACACATTACCAACTGCTGTTGCTGTTGCTGCTACTGAAGTGCTGTGTGTGTAAATGTATGTTGATTTGAGACATTTCAGATGTTTTCTTGGTCTCTGCATTAAAGTTAAAACCTCCTGAGGATGACAGGAAACAACTTCCTATTTGCGTGCTGAGACATGACAGGGCTTTTCCCTTTTGTGTTGAAAGCAGGATTACTGTGCTTTACTTTTCAACATTGTTTTGCAGTTGGGTTTGATTTTTCTGTGTGCAATAAATCTTTTATTGTTAAACCGAAGCCACTGTTTTTGACACGCACTGTGGGCTATGCTGAGTGGGTGATGCTGTTGTGTTTGTTTGTCCTCATTCAGTTATCTGAAGTCTCATGGTTGTTCCCAGTGGTTCCCCTTGTTTGTTTTTTACATTTACATATAATATGTAAACCACTTTAGTGAAAATAATAAAAGTCCTTAGAACTGTTTTCCATACGAATAAACTGCCGTCTCAAGGGGTGTGTTCACTTTCACTGTACACACTGAAAATCAAAGACTGAACGGATTTCATGGTTGAGAGAAAGACAGAATGAAAAATTGAATCAGAGGTGAAAGAAAGGAGAGAGGGGGGAAAGGTGTGTGTGTGTGTGTGTGTGTGTGTGTGTGTGTGTGTGTGTGTGTGTGTGTTTGAGCGTGTGTGTGTGTGTGTGTAATGAGGCCTGACTTGGTTAATACCTCAAGGCGAGCTCTGCTTTCGGAAGCCACAACACACACTCACAAAGATGAAGGCAAGGTATTTTTTTTAAAAAATGGCAGTAGTGTAATACAATTACAGAGATGAATGAGGACTGTCAATCAAACAATCAGAGCCTTCGTTTACAGTCTGAGGAGAGTTTAACAACTAAGTACGTCTCTTTTTTTGGCATGAGAAAATGAACAAACTGATAACTTTGACCAACATTTTTTTTTTCCTGCCTTCTTTGAGGAAAAGGTAATAATCTGTGTCTGGATTTCCTTTTTCTGTCCACATGGCAATGGAGTTGATGGATATCAGAGCTTACAGGCAGACGGTAAAATGCAGGAGCAGGTGGATGTACGGTGTAATATCACTGAATTTCACTGTCTGGTAAATCAAGATGTGGAGACCCCCAGGAGGGTCTGGTCAGAAGTTCAACCACTCTTCTAAATCAGCACTAAGCGTTTATTAAACTGTGGGTAGCCATAGCAACAGTATGGATGCACCACATTAGGTTATAAATTCAGGTTCCAGTGGTATCTGCAGATCCTCCAATATGTTTATTGCTATAGTGTTGTTGCTACAGGTGGGTTACAGTTCTGACAAGACATATCTGTTTTGGATCGTTCTTAATGGGAAGAGAAATCTACAGTTGAGGTCTCAAGTTACTGTCAAGGCATCATGGACATGAATGGCATGGTAATTTGGGGCTTTTAATGATTTCATTAAGCTTTTCTTTCCAGGGTGGAATGTTGGTACAACATATATTTTTAATTACTTTTTAAAGATAAACCGTGCCTTTGAAGTTGCTGAGAAGACCAGTGTCCTAATGAATGTGAGCACTGTTAAGAGGTGAATGAGATGACCAGGAGTATTACTAGAACACAGAGAAGACACAAGATAAGTGAGAACAATAACTATGAAAAACACACAAGAACTTTGCAGCCTATCACCAACACAGGTTAGCTGAAGATCTGGCGAGGATTCGTTGTGTACTGGTCTTAAATACTGGCAGCCAAATTACCAACTGGTGCGGACAGACGGCTGAACGGAGTAGCTCCGCCCAGAGGTGGAAACTCCAGCTCTATGGAAAAATACAGCCACTCACCCGGACCATGACAATACAGGCTCAAATATATACACAAATCCCCATTAATATTTGATTAAATGTCCCTTAGCAAGTTGAAGCTAAGCCACACAATTTTGGTATCCATCAACAAGCTTCTGGCAAAATTCTGGCTGAATATCTTAGTAGCATTGGTAGAGTTAATTTTAGTTGGATGGCTTCTTGGCATTGACCTGACTTATGAAGATAATCAACAAATTTTTAGTAGGCCTGAGCTGGGAGGTTTGAAAAGGACATTTCAGAAGCTTACTGTTAGCCTGTTTATCCATTCCAAAAACAGTTTTGATGTGTTTTGGATCATTGTCCGGTTGGAACACCAACTGTGTCCAATTTTCAACCATCTAGTTCCTGATTTAAGGTGAAGAATTTGGAGGTAGTCCTCCTTTTTCTATATTCCATCCACTGTGTAGAAAAAACAGCTCAGAACATAATACTACCACCACCATGGTCAGCAGTCCATACAGTGTTCTTTGGTTTGAAATCCTTACCTTTACTTCTCCAAATATACCTCTTGTCATTGTGGCCAAATAAGTCAGACTTTGTCTTGTCTGACTGTAAAATGTTTCTCCAGAAAGCTTTTCCATGTCAGCAGCTACAAACTTCAGTCAAGCTCAAAGGTGTTAATTTTGGAGCAGGGGCTTCTTTCTTGGCCAGTTCCCTCTCAGTGGATGATGATCTAAAACGCTTTTCACTATGGATAGTAATGGTACTGTTCCAGCAGTATCCAGATCATGGCAGGCCTGAGCCTTGGTGGTTCTAGGTTGTTAAAAAACACCCTAACTATTTTCCTCTTATCTGAGGGTGACAGTTTGGGTCTTCTTCCACACCTTGGTAAAGTGACACATTTTAATAACTTGTAATTGCATTTAGTTGTTTGAACTGGCAATCTTGAAATCTGCATGACTCCCAAGAGACCTTGTCACCTCGTGTAAATACTCCTTAGATCTTCACATAGTTCCTTAGACTTTCCCATTATTGTATTCCCAGTATTGCTCAATCCAATGAGTGCTGTCAAACAAATGCTTTTTTTGCATGCAAAGACTTTCAACTTTCTGAGGACACAGGTCAACACAGTGCTTTCACTATGACTCATTTTTTAAAATATATTTACTAATTTTTTTTCTAACATGGCTGTGATCTTTTTTGTTTAGATTTCTCTAGATCCAGCTTCCTAACAGCACAAATTCTCCTCTGTTTTGGCTGCAGGCTGCATCAAAAGCTATTTACATAAAAAAACTTGCAATATTCACAGCCATTGCTCCTCTGATTCTAAATCAGACAACTAGCTAATTAATAATGCAAATTTCCTTATGTTGCGTCTTTGCCACTAGAGACATCAGAGTGCATAGCAATCATTGAATTGCAGTCAGATCTTGAAAGGAAAGAAGAACCTCCATTTGCGCAAACAACGCTGTTTCTCTCCCAACTTAGGAACCATCATATTTTATTTAATTACCAGTACAGGGAGTACCGTACTCCCTTCAACATCATCAGCACCATTTTGTGATTTGAGATTAGAACAAAAACCTACAAAAGTCTTTGACAAGTAAACAAGTTGCAGTTTGGTTAGGTTTAGGCACTAAAACAATGTTTAGGCCATGGAATTGCAGGTTAAACTTAGGGGAAAAATCCCTGTTTGAGTTAAAATGAAACCTTTCACAATGTTAAAAATGTTCCCATTTGTGTCTAGCTTCTTGGGTGCCATGATTAAAGCATCCTGTGACAATGAAGGCACAGGCAAAGCATTTTTGTCTGCAGTCTAATCGCCTCTATGTCAGACACTGTATGTTAAAAAGTGACGCTGAAGCATGATGCCTCTCCAAGCAGAGAACACCTGGCACAGTTAAGATTTGGGGTTTTCGGCCACCTCAAAAACTACTGGCTACTCCCTCTGTGTGAATTTCACGAATTTAAATAACTTCGAAAGACTGAATTGCTATATTGTACTAGTCTCGTAGCATGGGGAAGATAGGCTCTCATTCTAATCCATGCAGAAAACAAGCCCCCCAAAAAAGTGGGAAATGGCCAAAATGTCCCAACTGTTAGGGTTTAAAACTAAAACTGGTCCTCACAAAGGTGGTTTTAGAAGAGTGCACACACACACCCCATTCACTGGAGGGGTGTATCAGGCTTCAGCCTCTTCAGCCTTCAATACTCTACTAATAAAAACCCACGGGATCTGTTCTGTGTGGGCTTCTATGAGTGTGTGTTTATATTGCTGTGTGTATTTGTTATATGTTATAGCTTTGTATGTGTGTGGATATCACTCACAAAAAAGACTACAATTTATTTCCCCCACAGGAATCATGAAAGCTTCATCTCAGCTGCTTCCCTCTGAGCTTTTGTTCACAGGAGCCTGAGTGGGAGTGTTTGTGTGTGCCAAGCCTGTGTGTGTGTGTGTGTTTGTGTGTGTGTGTGGGTTACGAATCCATGTTTAGCCTGCAATTTTCATGACCAGGTGGCCTTGTTACCGTGACAACCCTCAGAGACAAGAGGTTAGGAGTAATTGAATCAGTCTCTCGGTTTCTCACTGCTGATCCTTTTTAATATATTTTTTATTTCTGTCCTTTTTGGGGGGATGGGGTGGGGGCTTTCACATTAAGCATTTCTGGGCTGTTAGCCAAGCACAACATGTCAGAATTTTTTTTAAACAGTCTAATTTTTTTTTTATTTTGAGAAAAAAATGTTAAAATGTTAAATTTAAAACCCCAAAATAAAATAAAATTCTCCATAGACAGAATAAAGAGTTGAAGGTTGATTACAGAACCTTCCGCCTTTAAGATTTCTCACTTCAACACTCATTTCTCTAAACTGACATCCAGCAGGAGAAGGAGCAGCAGGTGTGAAACAAATTGCTGCAGGTGGGCGTGAGCAGAACCACCATCTTGCTGTTTGCAGCTTTATCTTGAGAGACATTTTTTAAGAATATGTGGGAATCTGCCAGTTGTGCTGTTCACGCTCATCTATCCACGTATTCTTTGCAGGTCACAGGAGCAGGGAGTGAAGTGTCCCACCACTCAAATACTGTGTTTTCCTTATTGCTATCTCACCATGCAGAGTTATGTATTTGCAGTTTATTACTGTCAAATATAATGTGAACCTGTGCTTTGTGAAGTCCCATTTGATGCCTGAATGTGAGCGTTTTGGCCGAGCCAGCGGTTGATCTGATGCAAACGGAAAGCAGCCGCTTCCTGAAGCATCCTTACTTTAATTGTCTACTTTCCTCTACTTGGTAAAATAGTTTACCAAAATAAGATCAATTTGTTTTAAATAACAGTTCAAACCACCGACACAGTATACAAGATAAATAAATAAACACAGCATATAGCAATCTAGCTATCGCTGCAAAGCCGGAGCATTTCAGGTTATTCCAGATGCAATTTTTCTTAAGAATCTGCAAATATAACCACACAGATTGTTTCTGTGGAGTTTGGATCACAATCTGTTTGCAAGCTACAGATACAAAGGTGAAAACCCCTTAGTGTGTGATAAATTCACTCAGAGAAGGAGAAAGAAAGAGAAAAAGAGAGGGTGAGGAATTTTAAAGGTAAAGAGTGCTCAATAAGTGACGCTTGATAAAACAGGTGTTTAAATCTTCTAATGACCCAAATTAAATTCTTAAGTTGAAACTGGATCTTGACTCAATGTAGGGCTGAAGTTGAGAAATTACTTTTTGTTACTCCAGTTGTGTGAAAATACGAGGTGTTCACTGTAAGTTAGTAAAGGCTTAAACAAATTAAACAGCAGTACTTTGACGATGTTAACAGAGACACATGTAATGCACTGTGTTCATGCTCAATGGTGGACTATCTGTGTGTGGGCAACAACCCCCCCCAAGAAAATGAAGTGAAAGTTATTAATATTTTTGTTTAATTAATAAAAATTATGGAGCATGGAGTGTGAACTTTTTTAAAAACCTTTTTTTTTTTTTTGCCCTTTAAAGTGAGGGATGCCAGATAAAGTTTGAAAACAGCCATGTTGGATCAGAGGCAGCAGATCATCCATTTCCTTTCAGTTTCGCTTGTGAAAACTTTAATTTTTTTTCCTGCTTTTTTATTGGCTCGAAGTTGCACAACGGACTCTCCAAAACAGCTTAAATTTAAATGTTTAAAACTTTAAAATAAATACTCCCAGGAATTTAGAATAAAAACCACCAGGAAACTTCCCATCAATATGGAAGAACTGAAAAAGCACAGAAAACCTTTTTTTTTGTAATATCCTGTCAGCAGTGGCTGCAGGTAAAAACAGTAGTCTGAAATAAGAGCTACTGCAGAGGTGAGAAAGAAGTAGTTTGACTTCTGATGAATGGTTCAGAAAAAAAGAAAAAATGAGCCTAAAACTGCTGAGTTCCTGGCACACTTCAAATAATATTCACTCATTGCTCTCAGCAAGAAGAAGGTCCCTGCAGTTCCTGAAAATGAGCTCTCAGTGCAGTGCTGCATTTACAAAATCCTCCAGTAAGCCGGCGTTCATACCCAAATCAAGCCAGCATTAAAACAATGCTGCGTTGGTGGAGCTGCTGTGCTTTTGGTACCAGTGAGACATAAAATACAATCCAAGAAGTCCAGGCTGAGTAAACAGATCCGTGAATCTGAACACTTTTCAGACTCCTAAACTCTAAGCAGATGTTCATATTTTCACACTCAGGGATTCACAATATAGCAAAGTTTTTATTGAGGTAAGTATGTTTTATTATCTGAAGATTGTAAGAAGAAATGCAAGAATAATGTTGATATGACAAATGTATGTCTTTAGCCACCAGATTTCATTCAAATGGATGAGAGGTGTGTAAGTGTGTGCAGTGTGTGCTTTGTACATGTAATTATAGTAACTGTCACTGATTTATGTACATGCCCCTATGCCCCTAAATGCATGTGCACAGCTACCAAAAGTTGGTCAGATATTTGCTTTTATCCAGTCGGTAATGTTATGGAATCCCAACCAACAACCCTAATGAAAACATACACTTCCCATCTCAATAACTGTCTTCCCCAGCGAGCAGACAGTGGCTGAGTCAAAGATTTATCCGAAAGAAAATTGTTATTTTTGTTTTGTAGTGATATGACTAAATATTTAATCATCTTGAACTTTTAGTACACACTTTAATTTTCTCCCGTCTTGATTATTGCAATTCACTTTTCACGTTGGCCTAGTGGTAATCAGAGCACTCGGTGCAGTGACCCCCAAAGCTGGACGAGTGGCTCTAACAGATCCCAGGAACGACATCGGAGATCTCTGTCCAGAAGACCACAGTCCTAGGAACAGCAAAGATACTATGCAGGACCCTTAAGCTCCCAGGCTTTTGGTAGAGGACCCGAGCTATGTCTGTTTGACCATCTATGTCGAGCTAGATGGTCAAACATTTCAGGTCAGGTTGATAGTAATCCTCTATTGCTCAAACAGCTTTTTCTTCTACTGTTGGATCTG
Organism: Etia nguti; assembly: GCA_015106755.1. Classification (NCBI taxonomy): domain Eukaryota; kingdom Metazoa; phylum Chordata; class Actinopteri; order Cichliformes; family Cichlidae; genus Etia; species Etia nguti. The sequence goes on from VUQG01035195.1 coordinate 9,379, forward strand.
TATCATGTTATGTACTTCTTTTCTTCCAATGCACGTTTTGTGTGACTTTATTTTATTCTCTATACTAGAACTTATTCTAGAACTAACTGGATTATTCTAGAACTAATCCATCTAGTAATTGCTTGGCTTTACCTCAGCTAAGACTCCACTAGTTTTTGTAAGTATACAATTTAAGATTACAGTTTTCCTGTTGGAAAAAAGGTTGGAAAATATTAATAACAATGCACCTACGGTCAGATCAATGATATTCATGGAAGTTGTTTCATGATTTTCAGAAGATTGAGTCACTGTACAGAAATATCTCTTAACAAGCACACACAATCAATACCAGAAACCTGCTGCCTGCAGAGTGGTTGCTATGAAGACGAAAGAGTAAGCACTGTGTGTGTTTATTAATTACCTTGTAGGTGAAAGTAAGCGCACCTTCATCAGAGTCTCCTTAAACAAAACTTTGATTAATGTTGGTGACACAGGGAGTGAGCCTAACTAAATCTCTCCTTGATCCCTGTGGATAAAATTAATCCAATCAGGAATTCATACGATCTTATCGATACTGATTCATTAACAGTGTCTTCCTAACAGAAATTGCATTGCGTCATTTAAAACTTCAATTCATTGTCTAGCTGTTTATTCAGGGTTGTGTTTAAAGGGAAAAAACAACCTCTTCAGCAGCTATTGAGGGGTTTTTTGTAGAACTTTGAACTTTATTAACTTTGAATCCTCAAAGGATTCAAGCTTTTTATTGCTCACTGATGGACAAAACAACATATTGCTGATTTATTCTCAGAACTCATTTGTTAGAAATTAAAAATGTTCTTTGTTTTCAGCAGTGAGTGAATATGAGCATTAAGTGCGTGTTCTTTTTTCTGTTTTTCTTTGCTTGAGGTAAAACCTGGAAGGTAGCGTGATGAGACTGTATCCATCACTCTGTCACCTCATCTCACTCCATTTATTCAGAGATCATTTTTTCATTAAATATCACCACAGATGGGGGGGGG
>VUQG01035198.1:0-12117 GCA_015106755.1 Etia nguti
GACAGTGGACTCTGGACTTTGTGGACTGGTGCCAGCAGAACCACCTGCTGATCAACGCCGGGAAAACCAAGGAGTTGGTGTTGGACTTCCGCAGACCCAGACCCACCACACTGACACCGGTGAACATCCAGGGAGTGGACATGGAGATAGTGGACTCGTATAGGTACCTGGGTGTTCAACACCTGAATAATAAGCTGGACTAGAGCCACAACACTGATGCTCTTTACAGGAAGAGTCAGAGCAGACTCTACCTGCTGAGGCGGCTGAGGTCATTTGGAGTCCAGGGAGCGCTTTTAAAGACCTTCTATGACTCTGTGGTGGCATCTGTCATTTTTTACAGTGTTGTATGTTGGAGCAGCAGTTTATCGACAGCTGAGAGGAAGAGGTTGGATAAACTCATCAGGAAGGCCAGCTCTGTTCTGGGATGCACCCTGGACCCAGTGCAGGTGGTGGGAGACAGAAGGACTCTGGCCAAAATAACATCTCTGATGGACAGAGTCTCCCACCCCATGCATGTAAATGTTGCTGAACTGCAGAGCTCCTTCAGTGACAGACTGCTGCATCCTAGATGCATGAAGGAGCGTTTCCGCAGGTCCTTCCTCCCTGCAGCTGTCAGACTGTACAATCAGAACTGCTCCCAACAAACATAGAGGTTTAATTAAAGGATTATTCTATTCTATTCTGGTTTATAAGTAATTCAAATGGTGCATGTGCACAGATTTGATTCAAAAATGCTTTGACTGTATTATTTTGATTCATTGTGACATAGAAGTAAGATGTTTGCGTGTTTTTGTGTCGTATTTGGCTTCTGTCTAGTATTTTAAAACAGTCCCCCAAAAAGCATTTGCAAAAGACTGTAAGCTGGCTTTAGAATGGCACATCTAAGGATTTGATTTCTTTCTGTAATAACGATGTAAATAGAAACACAAAGTAGCAATTTGAATCAGCATAGACACTGTTAACTTGTTAATTTCACTAATCCAAAAAATATGTTAAAAAATATGAATGAATTAAGTATTAACATGAAAAAATTTTTGCATCTCTAATCATTCTGAAAGGTGACAAATAGGTGCCCTTTGTTTTCAAAGCAGCTGAAGAGCAAACCCCAGTTTACTACTGTCAACTGTATAAGTACTCCTGTACTTACGCTTGCTGTCTAAAATGGCCTTGGACTTGAGGTAGAGCTCAGATGCATCTGGTTTGGGTGAAGCTGAGCGCAGGGTGCTGGAGGAGAAGGTTGATGCATTGGGGGATGCCTCAGGCTGACTTAGGGTCTCTGTGCTGCTGATCATCTCCTGCCTCTGCTGCTGCATCGTGGGCTGAGGGAACGGATGGACCATTTGTTGGGGTACTGAATGAGGTGCCTGGTGTGAAGTAGGCTGGGGTACTCCATGAGACATGGGAGCTGTGCACTGCAACACAGAGACAAGCAATGTGATATACAAGATGGTAAAGCACGAGCTCATTATAAGGCAATCATCCATAAAACTAATGGCTTATATATTACATATTTTTTGCCAATGTGTTCACCATCCTTGTATTATGTCTGCAGGTTATTTAATAAAAGGTATTTTATACTATTGCAATGATTTATGTCTAAAGTAGGAAGGTAGCTAATGGAGGGAAAAAATCTTTAAAGCTTGTCCAGAGTGACAAACTACTCCACCGGCATAAAATTAAAGAAAAGAAAATAGTACCACACAGATCCGAATAATTATGCCTTGAACAAATAAAACAGTATGAGTAAGCCTGTCGGTGCCCCAACACACTCTATTTTAAGAGTGCATCATGGAGGAGTAGCACAGGAACAAGCTGTTGAACATGGCATATCATCTTAAACACCCATACACAGAGGGATGTTAAGTTGCCGTTTGCCAGAAGCCAGCATATTTACCCACATGCAGTTCCAGAAATAGCAGCCTGGCTAATGCGGGCTCCCTGAATGATGCAGCTAACAGCAGCTACTACAGCGCACACATGTTTACATGCTGGGGCTTGCGGGTAACCAAGACAAAAGTTTTCTGGTTTAATAATTCATCAGCAGTTTTAGCAGCAGAGTCTATTTTTTTTTTTTTCACCATACAAAATGGATTTGAACTGACAAAGAACTTACTGGTTTTAGTGACTTCACTGGAGATGTCTGACCTGTGGGCAGAGAGACAGAAGTTGGAATTAAAGTCACATCATTAACAACACAACAACAAACATCTGCCAACATCTGCTTACATCAGATTCAATTATTTAAGGACGAGTTGCATTTTGCATTTTCTTCACTCTGATGAACTTTTGGCCTGAAGTGGTTGAATGTCAAGACTAAATCCTCTCTCGGTTCTTATACAGAATCTGCACCTTCTTCTCCACCGACTCACACAGTGAACTTGCTTATAGGTTTCGGATTTGCCTTTTGTTTTTGTTCTCTCTGACATCGTCATGGTCACAGAGCAGAATGTGAATCAGAGTGTAAGTAAACCAGTAGGGGGCGGTAGACTCCAGTTGCATGAACTTATGGGATGAGACACAGATGACCTTAAGCCATGGGAAAACATGCATTTCTGTGGTTTAAACCTGCCAGCTGTTGGCTACATTACTAGAGCAGTATAAACACTGAAGCTTTTCAAATTTGAATTTTCATCAAAACAATTTATTATAAAGACAATTACTGGCATCGATTTAATAAAAAGCATTTAGTTTTCCTTTTTCCCCCCCATTTCTAATATTATGTAAAAATTCACTGGCAATATCTCCGTTTTCACAATCTCTGATCATATCATATCTCAGATACTGAGTTCAGAACACAACCCATGGGGAAGGGCACTTTGTCTCATTTCCAGATTTAAATCCAGTATAGGGAGCAAGGCCAAATAATTTCCTGTTTCATTTTTCTCTGCTGCTGCTGTCATTAGAAGGTAGTTCTAGCCCCCGGCTGGGAGTAAAGCCTAACCTAATCCCAGTCCATGGGTGACCTGAGGGAAGCCCTGCGGCACTACTCCTTTTAGTCCTAGAAAGCTATGATCTGCTTTTTTTTAACATTAATACACAAATCCTCCATATGCACTGCAATTAAAAAATGCATATCAGGCTTGCACAGCAGCATACACACATACACACAAACTACAACCCCCTGGAGCTCAAAGTAGACCCCAGCTGTGCACATCTGATTTGTGGGTGCAACACTGATCTCTTGAATCTAGGCTACTGCACTGCAGTAAAGGCATAAAGGAACAAGCCCTTCAAATCTGTGAAAGCATGAAGTAAGAAGAAGGGCAATCATTATTCACTGTGCTCCATCTCTCCTTCCTCCCCTCTCACTTTCTCTCCAGGCAGCAAGTGAATTACCAAAACTGCCATCTATTTGCACCTTCCTAGCATAGCTCATCATGTGACTAAGCATGACTTCCTCCCTGTTTGGGAAAGTGCATGGTGGATGATGCAGAGCTGGTGTAGACCAGAGCGTGAAATTGCTTTATTTAACATTGGGAGAGTCTGTGTATTCAAGCAACACCTACTGAACACCACAATCCGTGCTGTTATTTTTAAATTAAAACATTGTGCATTACATTAATTCTCACCTCTTCTACAGTTGAAATATCTTTGACAATGTCTCACTTTCTCATAGGAAATCATTTACAAATGGAAGCAGACTGTTCACCTCTGTTGTTACGCTCTGTTTTCTTTTGGCCAAAAGAAAGTAAAGAAATAGAGCAGGTGGCGAAAAGGTGAGTGAGGATTAAAATAACTTCAGAAACGTCGGTCTAAACAGCACTATTGTCTATATTTTGTCTAAACAGCAGATTAATATAGACATCAGCGATGTCACAACATACGTACTGTAAACTCACCACCTGTGATAATCCTTCTAAAACGTCAATGTTGCAAGCTTACCTGCAGCAGCAGTGTACAACAGTACAATAGCAGCAAAGTGAACTTTCATCACTGCTGACTCACCTCCTCTAAGCACCAGCACGTTGACCTCACTGCCCACAGGCAGGTCTTTGAGGATGTCGACCACCTGCGAGTGGCTCAAAGTTTGGACATTCTGTCTGTTGATCTCCTTGATAACATCACCCTTCAACAAGCCGCGGCACCACTGGGCGTCCAGGATCATCTTTACCTTTTGTCCCAGGGGGCAATCCGCAATGGCAAAGCCAAAACCTCCCGGGCCTTTCACCAAGGGCACACTCACCAGCTCTGGCTGTAATAGAGTAGGGTCAGGGCCTTCTTGATTAAGGGCATGTGGAAGGTGGTGGTGTTGATGGGGATAAGGATGGTGGTGGCGTCCTCCGTTGGTCATAGGTGGCACTGACGCAGTCTGCCGAGAAAGGGTTGCACCATCGTTGACAGTGTAATGGAGGTCTTGTGGTGTCGAGGGGGAAGGAGAAGTGTCCTTAGAGGCACTGAGGCTGCTTGATGCCTCCTCACTATTGCTGGTGTCCTCTGGCAGCGGGTAGCCTCGACATAGGACCATGTCCACATACTGATTGACTGGGATAGATTGGAACATCTGCACAACATCAGCATGAGTCTTTCCCAGCACACATGTCCCATTAATGTCCACAATTACGTCACCTAAAAGAAGAACAAAACACTTTTACACACTTGTGACATGAATAAATTGGACAAAATTTACATTTTTGTATTCATCACCATGCAAAAGGAAATTTTAAAAAGTACTACAACAACAATACACCAACACCATTAAAAAGACATGGTGATAAGTGCAATTATGCAATTGGATTACATAAGTAGACTCCTATATCTTAAAAAATTCAAACATGTTAACGGGGGAGGAGGGAGTGTGCGAGAACAGAAAATAGAACAAGATCATTGACGTGTTTTCTTTTTCCCCCTTTCATCTCCATGTTCTGTAAAGGATAGACTCTAATCACCTCTGGCCTGCCCCAGATATAGGTCTGGATAAGCAGCTGAACTGCTGACTAGCTAGGTGGCTAGATGCCCAGAGGAGGATCGCCCACCCACACAATCGATACTTTACCCTCGAAAAAACAGCTACGGTTTCACTCTCATGAGTGAGCTTCATATAGCAGTTTGTTGCTTGTTCAGACCAACTACATGTCGCTCTAACGATTAGTTCAACACCTAAATATCCAAAAAGCTAAGCGAAATATAGATTCTCACAAAGTTCAAACACTCTACCTTTGGCATTAATAAATGCCGTAGGCCAGTAGTCAGAAATGCAAAAAAAACCTCCTTGAAGATGTTACAGTCTACTGCTTGCAATTAAAACCCAATGAAATTAATTACATTCATCTTTTGTTATAGTCAATTACCCTCCTTCTCAAGGGAAATGAAACACTGAAAATAATTACTCTCTTTGCTCCACTCTTAAGTTGATTCTCAGCAGCAGCAACGGCTTGGCAGTCAATACTACTGTAATGTGAATCCTAAGGCATTACACAGTAACATACTTCAAATTAATACATGCATGTGATCACAGAGCTAGAACATGCAATAATAAAGAACTTACTGTGCCACTTGCAAAACACACTACATGGCAGACTGATATACGTCCCCTGTTTTCACATAAGCAGACATGTCAACCTGCAGCCACACAGCCCGTATGCAGGCTAATTACAATTTTTAATATACGAGTGCGTATAAAATGTGAGCGTCTACTATAAACTGCACACAGGTTTATTGATGAGTTTTCTATTTTTAGAGCTGCTCCACTGAACACTGCCTATAAACATTTGTCTTTGCTTGATCAAGCAATGTGATATTCAGAGTGAAGTGCCTGTTCTGTTTTTTTCTCTGAATGTGTTTATTTGTGTGTACACAAAGGGCACATTAAGCTGTATTATGTACAGAATGTATGCTAATGCCCAGCTTAAGTGTTACTGCGTGAATAAAGACAAATGTTAAGCACAGGAAACCGTGTACACATGAATGTGACACTGGATTATGTTTCGTCCAATCTTGACTTTGCTTTCAAACAGTTGTATTATCTTGCATTATGGAAATAAATTACAGCAGGGTGGTCTCCAACTTTTAAAACAGCATGCGAACCAGATACTTAAAAAACATTGTGTCTGTGGGGAATGTTACCTGAGGCAATCTTCTTGTCATGTGCTGCAGGCCCATCTGGCAGGACGTTTTTGACCTGAAGGAACTCGTCAGGTCGGTCTCCCCCAATAATGGTGAATCCAAAGCCCTGGGGGCTTTTTCTAAGTGCCGTCTTAAGTATGTTGCCCTGTAACTGAGTCGGATCTCGAGTAAACCCCCGCATTCCCCTGCCAGACTCCTCTGCTGTGGAACCTAAAGGAGACGTAGACAAAAGGTAATCATTAATGATCTAATATCACAACTGCGCTCGGTAAAATTATGGCACTAAATGTTTGGGGTGTGAACACATTCTTTACACAGTGCTTTCATTTCCACACACAAAAATATCCGGAGAGAACATATGTACAGACAGCAAAAACTTTAGAAGTGGCTAAATGAACCAACTAACATATTTACATTTCAGCTGGGAAAATGGGAAACTTCCTAAAAATGCCTGATTTCTAAAGAATATTAGTTTAAACACATCGAAATAAACAGGTTCCAATGTGATTAGTTCATTTCTAATTTTGCCTGGTGTTCTACAGAAGGCAAAAAAGTGTCAAAATTCACTTAATTGCTTCTGTTTACCTGCTGGAAACAGTTGTAGTTTAAAAATAATTGGATGTCTTGTCATCTTTTAAACTGTAAATGAAGTCACAGAGGCATCAGTTACACATGAATGCAGCAAGCCTTTATAGTTCAAAAGTTTGTGAGATGGAATTGTACGTGTATGCGAAAATGAGCCCAGTATAGGAAGAGACACTGAAACGCTTGCTCATAAATTGCCATCTGTCACCATCATAACAATACTCACACAGTGACAACATGTCTGACAGCACATCACTTACTGCTAGTAATTACATGAACACAAAGAACTCACAATTTAGGTGCAAACTCAAACAAATCACACTCACACACACAAACAGAGACACACAACTTGCAAATCTACTGCTCTGTTTACAAAGCCAATAAACACCCAGTTATTGCAAAATGCCTATAGTTTGCCCAAGTCTCCGCGCAAACAACCAGTTCTTTTCACTGCAGTGATAAATCCATCCTGAAACACACCTGACATTTTCCAGGTAAACTTTTCATTGCAAATTTCCTTTGTGTTGCCTGCAGGATGTGTAAATGGGGCGCTTTTATAGAAGACAGGAACAGAATTATATTAGACAGTGTGTGCGCGCGCGTGTGTGTAGGTGTGCATTTGTGCGAAAGAGAGCAAGATAAGAGTGATGAGACAGAAAGAGACAACAAGAAATAGAGTTAGCCTTGACAGAGAGAGAGAAATTTTAACTAAATCCGAGCTTGCCCTTCTCTGCGGTGTGTGCCTATGAGATTGTGAGTTATGTGCTCTGTCCCTGCATGCTGGGCTTCTACTCTGGCAGTTCCCACACTGATAGATGCTGGGACATCAATCTCATTAGGGAGAGCACAGATAGAAGTCCCCCCTTCCCCCGTCTCCTACACCACTCTCAATGTGTCATGGGATTGTGATTTGCATAATTGCATGGCAATTGGCAGAGGAACGTGACCGCTCTGAAAAGACAAAAAAGATTATGCCAAGTATGATTTAGATGACACTGCTGCATCAGTGCTGGACAAGTACAAGGGATATTCTAACAAATGTCAGTCTATGTTGGGCAAGGATTTGCAAGCAGGTACAAAAACATGAAATTCTACTGAACAACTTGGGGCACAAGTGTGTAATAAGTATGATTTATGATGGAACTAATCCCTGTCGGATAGCTCAGACATACTGAAAAAGTCTTTCTCACACGATCAACTCGAAGGCAATACTGGCATAATAGTAGTGGAGAGAGACAATCACAAGTGGGATGAAAAGGGAGCTACACTCCAAAGCCATGTTTACATGGTCTTGATTAAGCTGTGGGCCACAAAGGGACAGTCAGTTTCCTTAGGGTGAAGCGATTATATGAAATGTCTGACAGGATTCTCAGCATGGTAATTATGGCTGAACATAGGGCTGCGCTTTGCTCTTGTGCTCTGCGGCATTGTCTGGGAGGTCAGGTTAGCCAGCCTTGTCAAAACAGTGTTTAGAAGCCACCTCACGCACATCCATACACTTGCACAAGACCACTAGCCATTAATTCTCATTAACAAGGGTGGGAATTTGGAGAACAAGCACAGGGGAGGCAGTCGAAGCTGGAGGCGGCGGTACGCAGCAATATCATCCACAAACTGCAGAAAGGCTCAGCTGTGGGAGGTGGGGTCTGCGTGCAACCGACTGAGGCAGACAGTTGTGTCCAAAGGGTGTCTGAAATACAGAGGCTAGTTTGAATACTAATGAGGCCATGCCTTTTGTGTTCACACGCAGAAGAGCATAATAATTCTTGCACATTTTACAACAACCTAGGTCTTCTGTCTCTCAGACCTTTATATTTACTGAGAAGAGGGTGATTAGATCATCAAGCAGCAGCATTCCCCACAGGTGGTAAATGATGAGCAGATGACCCAGTGGAAATGCAATTTATGATCGTAAGTCACTTTCAACAGCAGTCACCTCTTTCTCCTTCCCTGTCTCTCTTATTTAACTCCCTCCCTCTGTTCTAAAGAGGGCTTTCAACTTCCATGAGTGACTGTGGCAAAAGGATTTCAAAGAGACCTCAGAACCCGCCCTATATCATATCTACTTGTCAAAATGAATTCTGCCGCCCAGTGAAGCACTGTTCCATTATTCAAATTGAATATCATTGCTTCAGAGGCTATGGGCTGTTTATCAGAAGCCTGTCAACTGTTAGAACATCTTCCAGACAGACTTCTTAACATGAAGGAGATGAAAAGTGCCCCAGTATTTTGATAACACATCTATTGCATTGCTATATATATATAGCACTAATACCTTTGCTGAACAAAAAGCTAGAACTATAAAGCTGACATCTTAATAATACTGTCGACTGCAATGCATCTTATGAAGGCAAACAGCCCTGTGGAGAAGTTACTGAGTTAAACTACCACTGCCTGAGCTATCGATTGTAGCGTCACTACAATAAGTCAAAGACACACTAGCACAAAACATTTTTTTTAACTAAAGATTCATGATTTCCTGTAAGACAGCCATCGGGTCAATAATCTTTTAGACGTTTTCTTGCTTCTTCATATGGAATCTGACGTGAAAGCTGGATCCAAATATGACAACTGAAATAGTTGAGTGGTTAAAACTTGATTTTTAATTTTTTTTTTTATATGCATGTACATTACTTAGACAGGTAAATATAAATTTAGAAATTGGCTTCTCATCTGGCTGCTTCATTACATAATATTTCATCAGGTCTAGATGAGGAAGCCGTTATATGAAACGTTAAATAATCACATGTTGGTTCATTGGTTGGCTACAAGTCTGTCTGTGGACATCACACTTGTTTAGTTTCTGAACAAGCTAGGACACCAATGAAGGACATGCAAAGGTTATATGTATTTCAGTGGTGGAAGTTCTGTAACTCAACTTTTGCTTATTCTAATCCCAGAATGCAGTTTAGACTTTTCTGTCTACTATAAAACTATCCAAGCCTGTGTTTAGTAATGGCAATGACTGGATTTTAATGTTGCTCTTGCTGAAGGCTACAGGCTGAAATGCAATGGTCAAGCAATAAAGTTGTTCTTCATACTACAAATGTTGCTGAAGCTTCAACTTCTAATGACTGGATTTTCAAAAAAAGCACCCATTTTCCTGCACACTGACAGTTTTCTGTACGAAACTGAAAAAAATTGACAATTTGTTCTCAGCACACTAAGTCTTCCTTTGTTATGAGCCACTTTAATATGCCTGCAGCTCGAGCGATGTTGGTGCAGTTACCTGAGGGTGTAGCAGCTTGTGGAGGTACTGCAATGGGCGTGTCCACACTTAGCTTTCTCTTAGCTTCCAGTACTGGATTTTCAAACTGGGTCTTCTGGTTGATGTGGCTGTACAGAGAATATAATAATAGATGAGCAAAAATCGTAATGTTAGATAAAGCAAGAATGTGCATTGTAAATATAAATGTTTTTTTTGTTTTGATTTAATACTGTTGATCACACATTCTATTACAGAGTTTCTCATGTCAGTTGACAGTCTGAGCTGCCAACTAATGGTTATGCTATTTTCAGCTGGGGTTTTACCGTTTGGTATCGCTGAATAGTGCTTGTCCAAAGAGCTGATACTGTTCTTTGCCTGCCATGCAAACCTGCGATTTGAATAGGAGGGCTGTTTGTGACATAACATGTGCTAGGCAGACAGTCTGTCTTATAATACGTGAGCTGTGTATGAAGATCATAAACCTGTCTTTGCCAGAATTGCTACACATTTAAATGGTTTGAGAGAATATCTAAACCTCACTGATTAAAAATAAATTAACTGTCATGCCCAATGAATTCTGAGAGAATTTACATGGAGAAAATCAGTAGCAATCTTTCATGCTATGGGCCCATATTGTATAGCTGGGATAAACATCTGCTCAATGCCTCATAATGCCAGAATAAAAAGATTTAATGAACTGCAAAATGACGGAAATAAAAATGTGCCTTTTTTCACATTTCAGGCACTGAGGTGGTATCGCTCAAGAACTTTCCTAATATAACCAGGCTTTGCCAATCCAGGATCAGCAGCTATACTTGGGCGACTTAACACGAAACTCAATCTAAAAACAATTAATGATCTGCAGTCACACCTGTGTGCTTAAACATTTCCTGTTACCAAGGGAAATGTCCCTCCACGGTTAGATGGTAATGGAAAGAGGTAGCTCATCTGCATAATAAGCTTTAACGGTTGTAAATCCTGGTCATGACAGCACCTTAGGAAGAGAAAATGCATTGATGCTGCACAGTGAATCAGCCACATGCTGAGACACTGACTGTATATGTGTGTGTGTGCAAGTGTGTGTGTGTGTGCATGGGTACTCTGCACTCTTACTGCGTATGACTCATGCACAGAGATACCCTCGCCATTAAGTCTGAAGAGATAAACATTCCATTTTCATCCATTTCCACTCCTTCATTTCTGTCATTTCCTCTTTTGCTCTGTCTCACTTTCTCAATCCTTGATTGCCACGCCTCATGTTTTGTAGACACAGTGACACTTTGCGTCACGTTGTTGCATTTGGTCGCTCATTCACAATAAAATTTGCCAGACAAAAAACACAGAGACAGAAGAGAGAGAGAGAGCCTCTCAATGACCCTCTTGCATAAACAGGGGCGTATATTTCCCCCCTGCCTGCGGGTCTCTTCCTCTTTGTTCACAGTAATGGCACTAAAATGAAACACTGTGCTCTTGTTTACACTCTCGATCAGAATTGAATCTCACCCTCGTTTCCATCTCAGGGACCTCTAAATCGTCATTGTCTGTTGTCTTCACTGTATTTTCTTTTTCAGACACACAGACAAAGCCGTAGCTCACTTGTTAGTTCCCACAAGGGTGCTTTCAGCAGAACTGTGGGAAACTACTGTTTGCACAATTGCATAATGTACTATTACCACGTGTCCCACAGGTTCCCCTGAGATCCAGCAACTCAACATGTATATGCTTGGTATTAAGTGATATGGCTTTATGTTGCAGAATATGCAAAAATATCTTGAAATAGAACTCATTCTAAACGGGCATTTTAGAGAAATCAAAATGCAGAAATAGCTTCAGAAATCCTATAAAGGTTGAGAATGATGTCTCTTCAGGAAAGAGACTAAGAGACTCAATATCACCATGCATTTAGGCATTTTGTCTACATCTGTAGTTATTAACAGGTGTAGCTTTCTATGGATCTCCAGGTAAAAAAGGAAGAGAGAAATGAACTTACTCTACGTAGTATGTGCCAAATTGCGGATCCTCAATCTTCTCCCAGCCATAGGGCAACTCTGGGGAAAAGGAAAAAAAAAAAAAAACAGACAGGGAAAAGGCTGACTCAAATCACTTAAGATACTGCTGAGGCACTACATGGACAATTGGACACACTCAATGAAGTGTGGTGTTTTGACTGGCACCATCACAGCATGCTTAGCTACACCTACAGAACAGGAGGCCTTCTTTTATTTGTCACTATGTGTTTAAGACTTGATACACACTATGGA
>VUQG01035198.1:19073-36908 GCA_015106755.1 Etia nguti
ACTGCATCTAACCTAAAAAGAGAAAGTGACATGGAGAAACACCACCAGCAGCAGGTGAGCTTTCTGCAGCATTTCACAGGCATTCGGTGCATTTTACAAGGCTGACTGGATCCTTTTCTCTGCATATACATAGTTTTTCTCTTTTAAATAAATGTGTTCAGTGCCTTTCTGTTTTCATCTGAGGTGTTGGTGCTGTGTGATATCTGGTGGCTCTGAATGCTCTATTTATCTTTTACTGGCTGTACTGACTAAAAGGCCAGCTGACACAAAGTTTGCTTAGAAAATATACATTTCAAGGAAAACCCTTTATTGTTTATGTTGAAGGCTAATATTTAAACCTAGAAGTTATTTTAAATTATTTTAGCTTAGTTTATGTCTTATCTTTAAAAGGTGCAAAAAATTCACAGCTCATTTGCAGATTGTACACATGCAGTTTCCTTGCAAGAGTGTTGCTACACCATTAGCAAGTACTTTGCCTCCATCGCCTTATTAAAAACAATAAACAAACAGTCTGGACACCTCTGGATCAAATCTACTGCATCTTTGAAATAGGCCAGGTGTCCTCTCGTAAGGGGTTAGTGGTGTTCACGTGTGAGTTTATTAGCATTAGCTAACTTCTACAGACAGATGACTTACTCGGGATGAGCTTCTTGACATCTCTGGTCTAGTTTAAGCCATAAATCCATTTTTAAAAGTTATTCTATTTTAGTGGTGGGTTGCCTGCACTGCTGGTTAGTATAATTTATGTTGTTTTACATTGCCTTACCCTACCCTAGGGTTCATGAGTGTGCCCACTTGGGAACCACCGGTCTAGACAAACCAGTGCATCCAACAATCTGTTGCACCAGAACCTCACATTAACGCAGCTGCATCATTTCAACAAAAAGGGAAAGAGAAAGAGGGTACATTGTTTTTCGTTGTCATGGTTCAACACTGCACATATTTATATATAAACTTCTCTACTGGTAAATGAAATTCCAAAATCTCAACATAGTTTGCGATCTTTGTACGTAATAGTAGCAACATGGACATTCCTGCTTTTCCTTCCCTAATAATTATGCCATATTCTTTTTATGAAAGCAAGAAAAAAGGGAGAAAACACTAATCTGACCTGTGCATGGTGCTGACATATTTCAGCCTAATTAACGAATGCTTTAGGAATCCTTATCAAGACAAAGGTTCTGGTTCTGGTTTTAAAAGGATACGATCACCTTTTGGCAACCTCGTGATGTCAGAGTGCTCACCATAAATTACTACCCTAAGATAAATGGACTGTTCAATCTCAGAAGAAAATGGAGAAGGAAAAAGCCTGGAAGCCACCATGCCAGCAGTTACCCGTGACAATATGTGCATGACAGAAATAGACACCTGTTGATATGGGCTCTTTTATAGCCAATTAATGTGCTGTGGTCTAACATAAAATGTAACAAGAAGCAGCAAATACAGAAAGAAATTAGAGTAAGAATTACTATATTATCTAGGTAGGAATCCCTTTTTTGTTCCCTAATAGCTTAGATTTAGATCAAGCTCCTGATCTTGGAATTCCAAATTCCTGTAAGTCACCCACTCACAAACATTTGATGAGATTTATATGCATCTCAGTTTGGTTTCTGTATTTAACAAACTTGAGGGAAAATTTGTCTCAAATACAGAAAATCACAGCGGATCAACGTTTACTATCCATCATCAACAGCTTGATGCAGGACTAATAATTTCAGCATAGTGTTATTACATTAAAGCACCTGTTAGATAGGTGGTGAGTGGTGGATGGACAGTGTAAAGCAAAGCCATTTTCATTTTAACATTCTCAGCTAACACTTGGTTGGCACTGTCAGTGGATTACACAGCCACGCACTCATAATACACATGCAAGGTTATGTTTGCTGCTAGTAAGAAACAGTTTTGTGTGAAAGAACACGTTCTTAAACTTGCTTCCTGTACAAAGGCTGCTGTTCCCTAGAGACCCCAAGACGAAATGTATCCACAGTCCTCGTGTGTTTATTGATGGGAAAGAATGTGTATACAGATTGTGTGTTGGTGTGTGTAGATGGCATGCCATCTGTTTTAGTCAGCAGCTGCCAGAATACAGTATCACATCTCCAACTTGTGAGTAACTGAATAAAATGTGAGTACAACTGTTACCACAGTTATATTTGCAGGGAGAATAACTCCTCCAAATCCTACTTTATCCTTCAGAGAAACTTTTGTTATGAGCTCTGATACTACAGAGCAAAAACTCATGAAGTCAGGGTCACTAAGTAATGGGAATTGCTAGCAAATGTTTTGTGGGGATGTTTTCAAAGACAAAGGGAAATTGGAGACATCCCTTATATTGTGGAAGCTTGGGAAAACCTCTTAAGGATTTATGCTTTGGTTCAGCTCTCACCACAACCACCCCCTCCACCCTCACCACATTTATCCCTCTGACTCTTTGAACCTGCCGGCTGCAGTCGCCGACCCTCATTAATCATTGAGGATGGCCTTCCACTCTCTTGGGTAGTGCCCAGTCTGCCCAGGCCTCATCACTGATTGCTTGTGCCTCAGGCGGGTGAAGCGTCTCTTATGCTCCAGCCTTGGCACTGGGTGTAGGGCCTGCTTGGCATGGATGCCCACACTTCACAAGCCAACCTTGTCAACCCTGCTTTCTCCTGCTCGGTCTCCATGTGTTTGTGTGTGAGTGTGTGTGTGTGTGTGTGTGGTGTATAGCTTAGCAATCTACTGTTGACCTGCCTCTCATAAATGAACTTCCCTTCTAGTTTATGTTCATTTCCTAAGTCTGTGTTGTGAAACCCAAAATATATTACACACCATTCATATCTTTACCGTAAATTCCTGTTTTTATTATTGAGCTTGTCAATCCTAACTAGTTTTTTCTATATCTTTTATTTTGCTCAATTTCAGTTCCAGCTGTTTTCTCCTTTCTATGTTTCCTTTTTCTTTTTTTGCTTTGTATGTGCAAAAATCCAATTCAGTACTATACCATCTCTTTTGTACTCCTTAGAGATGAGTTACTTCTTAATCAGTTCCCATGAATAGGCAAACGTAGCAGTTGCCAGTCCAGCACCTTTATACCCTCCCTTTTCTGTGAAATCTGGCCTGTTGCCCTGTTATAAATCTAATCCACAGCTATGTAGCTTTGTCTCAGAACTTCACAAAGCCTATAATACCAAAAATATCCTATTATAAAATGGTTGTAGGCAATGTGGCTGAGCAAAACAAGGGGACCGTAAACAGTCATTTCTTGTCCACCAAAGTCTATGATTGTCATGGGGGATGAATTTGGTATTGCACAAACAAAGGGATTTCATCATTTTCAGCCCCTGTCAAACCATCCCCTAGTGGGCCGGCAACTTCAGACTGTAACCGTCAGCTAAAAAGACCCTAGTGCAGCCTTGTCTGTAAATCATGTCCTGTGCTTTTTCTCATTCTCAGTCTTCATCCTCAGTATGTCATTATGTAGTATTTTATATTTGCACTGCATCCAGCAAGCCATTTTTGCACTGACCTATGATCATACCTTCTAACAGGTAATCAAGGTTATGTTTCCCATGGCAGTCTTGTTAAATGCAATCATGGATGAGGATGTGAGCATGCCCAGATCCATATAAGCCACAAATTTAGGTAGCTCACTGAATCTAATAATTGCCCACAGTATAATGGGATCCCGTGGCATCAGGAATTCATATTAAATGAATGTTGAACAAAACATAGGAAATAATAAGATATTAAAATTAAAACAACACTGGAATTTCTAGATGAAATCCAATTAAATCAGCTGTAGCAGGCCTAGTGTTTTATTGACTTTTGCTGGTCCATTTCTGCTTGCAGCCTCTGTCATGAATGATTCATACCACTGGCTTTTCTGTACCTTGCACAGTGAGGGGCATAAAGTCGGATATGCCCTAATTCACATACATGCAGGCACTGAAATCAATTTCAGCTACAACATAAGTGTTACACTTTGACACTTTTTCTGTAAAACAAATACTGGCAAACCAATCTGTATGTTTTTGTGTCGTTTTAGTTTCTCCATTCAGTTCCCCAACAGCTGAGTCAACTTTTATGCTAATACTTGCCTGGAATGCGGACAGCAAGATTGTTAAAAACATAATTGAGTGATCTCATACACAAACACAATTTTCCTTTTTCATGCTTAGTTAAGTATTTTCATCTTAATGGCCTTCTTAAATAACTTCCTATTATTGTTTAGTGAGTTGAAAGTCTGTGAAACTCTTTTATTTCCCCCAACAAATACTTTAGCAGAGGAGAAAGAGTGAGTTTCGGTCTTGGTTACAGATTAAGCATTGCTTCAGCATGCTACTACTATTCACAGGTCTGAAGGATTAGTCTCAGAGGTAATGGTGATTGTGGGTTTTTAACCATTTCATGGAACTGTTCTTTTTTCCAGGGTACATTCTTTAACGACTGAAAAACAAGAACTGGATCCACAAGTTTTAAATTGTTTTGGGATTTCTCCAATCCACACAGGGTCAGACGTATACATACATCCTCACTAATATTTGGTTAAATGTCCCGTAGCAAGTTATACCCCAGCCAGTTGCTTTTGGTAGCCATCAGCAAGCTTTTGGCATAATTCTGGCTAGATATTTGAACACTATTCTTGGCAGAATTGGAAGATCACTTAAATTAATTGTACCAAATTTGAAGCATGGTGGTGGTAGCATCATGGTCTGGGGCTGTTTTGCTGCCAGTAGTACTGGTACATTGAGAAAATCCAAAATAATTTCAAACTTGTGCACCCAATTCTTGTTTCCTTAAAGTCTCTAAAGATTTATTTTGTATAATCAGTCCATCCTGGAAAAAGAACACTTCAACGAAATCACTAAGAGCCCCAAATTACCAGGACATTCATGTGTGTATTACAGGCTTTTGACCACATCTTTATATGGTATTAAAGTAGAGAGTGAATGCACTGTCTACAAAAAGTACTAAGCATGTCATGAAAGGGAGAGGGAGTGATAAATAATGACTCACTGTGATTTAAACTGAACCTTTGACATTCAAAGTTCACTTAAAGAAGGAAAAAGGAAACCGCTTTCACACTAAGACACAAAAAACAACATAAAGCATGTATAATGTGAGTATTATACCCTTAATCCAATTAAAGAAAGTATCCATGTGCCATATCCATGTATCCATCAACAAATAACTCTAAGGATAAGACAAATCAGCTATGGGCTTTACAGGACCTGTGAAAACATGCATTATCAGATAATGTGCATGGTGTGCATGTTCAAAAATGTGCTTGTGTGTGAATTGGCCTTTAAAGTTAATTTTACCATCTACAATATAAAGCCTGGAGCCACTAGTAATCGATCTGAAGTAGATGACTTACTAACCAAGGCCAGTCATTATGAGGTCAAATATTTCACCGTCTCACTTCCTCCTTTAAAGTATGTCTGTCTATCTGCAGGTCTGTGTGGAAGTTTATTGAGCAAAAGGCTTGGCATTAATAATTAACTTTGTGAGGTTGTGTTTCTGTTCCATTCAATACACACATGGTAGTGTTACATTAGGCAGAAAAGGACGGGGGAGATCCATTATTTATCCCGAGCAGTGGCTCATAGGCTCAGGGTTGGAGGGCCAGTCTCTCGGGGGCAGATGTGGGACAGAGGGCAGATGAAAGAGCTTTTACATAGCAAACACATTTTCGACATCATGTGCAGGTGAATGGGGTAAAGCCATCTGGGGATATATTATCTCCAGTTCTGTCATTTTTCAGATGACAGTTTGATGACATGGGCAATGTGCTGATTTCACCTGATGACCTTACTGAGTACACCTCAGCAAATTCACAAGAGAACTAATAACCAGGACCCTGGCGACTGGAATGGACTGGTACAAGTCTATCCTCAGTAATTCTCATTTAGTGTGTTCTGCGGTTTGGTTCAGTTACTTTAGGCCAATGAAAAGAATGTCAACTGAGCCAGAATACAGACCGAGCAGACCGAGCTTAAATGAAAAGTTGTGTTATGTGATGTGGTGTGTTTATCGTGCGACAGCAAAACAGAAAATCTGCAGGATTTTATTATGGTAGACATGATTTTAGCACCAATTCAGAGGTCACACTACAGTTAAATCCATCTTTGGCCTTAGTCCCACAGGCCTAGAGACTGATTTGTAACAAAGAAGTTGCTGCACCAAAATTTTCCTTGTGATTGCTTTGGTCATTCGCAGCCGGCTACTGAAAGGCGATGACTTGTCTGCAAACACTCAACATTTATTCTTCAATCTGCAACAAGCACACCTCAAAAGACATAACTTTTACTTTAAAGACAAACTGTCTGAGCTTCCGTTTTGCATCACACTTTTTTAATTTTTACTATGGCTTGGCGAATGTTTGGAGTCAGCTTCTTGCAAACTATTGGCAACCATGGCAACCTGCTAGCAACCAAAGCAATCACAGGGAGGTTTTTGGTGCGCCATCACATACCTCTTTGCAACCAATTTCGCACTGGTGACTGCCAGCAATATCTTGAAAAACAGTTGCTAGCAGTTGCCTGGGGGCGGGGGGTCAACGACCAATCTCTAAGGCTGCTTTAATGGGGTATTAACAATTAATTTCACAGTGACTGCCAGTGGCTGTGGCTGTCTGTATGACTCAATCTTCAAATCTACCCCTCTACCCCTATAATAGTACAGTATTTTTTCTCATTATTTGTAACAATGATTAAAAGTTACTGTGTTTTATGATCAGAGCGAAAAAGAAAAAAGACTTGAACAACTGGTATTCACAACAATCAACAACCAGATAAAAGTCTGAAAAGAGCAAAATCATTTTATAGTTCGATACCAAGGTCAGGGTCTGATGTGGGGAAAATTATTCAAGGTAGATAAACTGTAAATATTTTGTAAATCCCAATTTCTCCCACTTAAAAGAAAACCATCTATCCAGGCCCCTCCATAATATTGTGTGCCTTGTGTATGAGAACATACCATCGTAGGTGCCACTCTCGAGCAGCAGTCCACTTTCTTCCAGCTCACGAAACTCCGCCACACTGATGAAACTGTAGTCCACTCCCGGAACCTCCCCCTCTCGAGGCTGCCGAGTAGTACCTGCCAACAATGAGAAAGTTTAATACAGTAGGAACATCCAAACAAGTGGAATGTGCCATTCATTGCCAGGGTGGGAGTGGGGGTTGGAAGTGACACTCAATCCAACATGCCCACAGGGATGTGATTCAAGTCCAAATACAATGCTCAGGGGAGAATCTGTGTCTGCATCATGAATAGTCAACAAAGCTGGGACAGCAAAGCGATGAATTCATTATTCAAATATGAAGCAGAGTGGAAAAAAAAGTCCCCCACAGAGCAACACAGCTGTCACAATACAGAGGAAGTACAAGTGATGACAATGAACAAGATTTTTAATTACACACTTTGACACTGATTGTGTAGAACAGAACCACTTTAAGGACGATAAATGAGAAAAATTAGAAAGCTCTCTGTTGACCTTACACATATTTTTTCAAATAATAACACCATCTGCATGTCTACTCTGTGTGGAAATTAGTTCTCCTAAATTAATAATAAATAATCCAATGTACATCCTGGTGCTGTACACTTTTGACATGCCAGCCTACTGCTACCTAAATAAAATGTTTGTTTATGCAACGCATTTTATGGGACCTCATTATCAACAAACCACAAACTGATATTGTGAATAGATTCAAATGAATATACTGTACTGTCACCTCAAAGCCCTTTCCGTTGATTTATTAGCTACAATAGTTGTTTCCTGCGCTAAAAAAGATTTGCTTGTGATCATAACGCAGTGTTACAATGTCCTAGAATTAAAAGAAAAAAAACAAGCAAATAACACATACTTGCAGTGTATTTCCAAATGTCAATGATTATGATCGGTGGCATTTGCTTTGCCTAAAACAATAATCGAGAAAGAAGAATTCCCTTTTTTCCAAAATGTTTCTTTTGCTCTCTTTTTTCCCTTTGTTTTACAGTCCTTTACCCCCTGAAACAGGCTACCTTAAAGCACTTCCAATTCCAGCAAAGAGCCATTAAGTAATAACGTGCTGCAACTGTGAATTAAAAATTGTCACATTTTCCCTTGTTGATGGTCTCAGTGGCAAGACACTGAAAACATAATGTTATGAAAATAATTTTATGCTCCCTAGCACGCCAGCCCTGCTTACCATCATCTTAGATATAATCAGGCCTTTTGAAATACCTCAGCTAAACCGCTCTGCTATCTGACTGCACTGCAGGCACGAGGGATTTTAACTCAGAGCTTAATAGGAACCCATCCCCATTCTTCATTTTCTTTCTGTGTCAACATCCATCCCGACTGCAGTGTGAGCCATCACATCTGAAACTGCTTAGTTTCTTGCAAAGGCAATCTTTTATTCTGTCAAACAGAGCAATCAGATGAGACCAATAAAAATCACAAGAAGAAGATATATGAGCTCATTTTTGGAAGAAGGAATAAGGAAATGTATTATGTAGCTATTTATTGTTAATTCAGCTACCTTACCAACAAACTCCAAGACACTGGATTGGTTTTCCTGTTATACAATCATATGCCTTTGTAAATGTATTTTCATCTGAAGTTGGTGCAACATAGAAGGTAGCAGAAACCCCCCCCCAAAATAACACAAAATCAACGAGAAAACAATAATGTTACAGTTTAAAACATGAAAGAGATAACAAAAATAAAACTGTATAAGCAGTTTGCTATTCAGTTATGGTTAGACAGTGGAAAGAGACTGCTAAGACTGCTGAAACTGCCACCTGAAAAAAGAGCACTGGGAGAAGGAGCTTTGAAGAGAGCACCAAAAGAAATTTGCTGCCAATTCTCACCGGAAAACACAAGCCAGTTTTAACTTTTAGTTTATGTGTTTGATTTTTTTAAAGAGATGAAACAACTGTATGAAAACAATACAGGAGCAAAACAGAAGAAAAACAAAAAGTAATTGTAGTTACTACTGTCGGTCTGTGGAGGTTATTCTGACTTCACATCAAAATCCAGCTCTCCAGTGTTAGGTATGAACTGTGTTTTATGGATTTTGTTAGTCGTGAACTGTATTTTGCAGGTTGAACACCCACTCAGTGGAGCACCAGAAGAAATGACAAGCATTTGCCCACAAGATGCTAATTGTAGCAAAACAGAAAAGAAGGAGTAAAAGAAGCAGAGGGATTGCCATTTGTAAACTGACAGATGCCAGACCGCATAGTGCCAACTTCAAACTTTTAGTCAGACTGTGTGCGCTGTTAGAGTTTGACTGTACTATACGATAAACACACAATACATCAGAACGCTAACATGAAGGGACATGGCAATATGAGTGTTGGTTACAGTTGCTGGCTCAATAGCTACAGCGAATACACATCAAAAATTCTAAAGTGTGCATTTAGCTTGTCCATTTTGGCACACATCATCCACCTTTGTCTGAGACTTTGGTGCAAAATTACACAGATTTTATATACAGTAAGTGACTGGTTCACTGCAACAGCTATGCTCAGGTTTTTTTTTATACTTGCTTTTCACTTCTCAAAATAGAAATTGCAATTGACTGAAAACCTGAGGCACTTCATTTTTACCTTTGCACCATCCTTCCTTGGTGTTTTATCGTGAAGTGAGACTAGTGGGCCTGAGTGCTGTGCTGCGATGGATATTAATACCCAGGGAAGAAGAGAGCGATAGTAGACGGTAGAGTTGGGTGTTGGGATTTAGTGAGGATTTTTTTGGTGACCTAGACCCCTGGTACTGTCTTGAGCCCCTGTTTGTGGGATGCAAGAGTGACACTTAATGATGCTTCTCTGTGTGCAGCAGAAAAGCAAAGTCATACTTCTGTCACTCTGAAATGCTATTTGGAGTGCTGTAATGAGCGCATGGCATCATGCTGTAGTGGCTATTTAGGCTGCTCACAGGGTCACTTTGGCTGAGTGCACTGTGATAAGCCACTGGCAGAGGCCTGAATGAGCAGACTGGACAGGGGACATATGCTGAGCTACTGAAGCCAAACTGCAGTGTTGCTACGCGTAGTTCACAGTTTTTATTATCTTCCACAATAACTCACTAAAGTAGACCCAAATGTGCAGAAGCAGGTACAGCTTCAACATTTGCTTTTCAGCTGTGATAATCATTGTGATAATGTGAGAAAATTTAACATGTGCATTTTATTTGAGATAGAAAAGACTGAGATGTTATTTATTACACTATAATTAGGCGAGGAGGTCTCAAGATTAAACTTTAAACTACTGTGAAACTTCCACGACAGCAAGCATGATTATTCGGTAAGACACAAATAAATATGTATCTCAAATTAATCAGTGATACTTCTACACAGCAATATTTCTTAAATGCACCTCCAACCGTCTTTTGAGTAACAAGCAAAATGTCAGAAATGAAAGCTTTCCAAATGCTAACTGTGAGTTGCACAAGTGATAAATGCTGTCTCGAGCAGTGATAAATGGCAAAAACGTTGTTGTTTTTTTTTTTTTTTTTTAACTCAGCTGTGCATCCCAGAGAACTGCAGCTGCTCTTTCATTTACGCCTGTTGGCCTTGTTGTCCATTTTTAAATCACTCGGGTATAAACACAGAATATTCGAAAAGAAGCAGTAGAGCAAACTCAAACAGAGGGGGGGAAAAAAAATCAGGGGGTGGAAAGCAAATAGAGAAGAAAATATACAATTACTCTTTCCTGAATTTAACTCGAACACAACCAAGGTCTGACAACAATCAGAAAACTGACAAACATCTCTCTTAATTAAATATTTCATATACACAGGTGCAAAACTCCATTATTGAACATAAAAACGCTGAAAGTGTGTCATCCCTTTTCATTGTACAAACACTGAAGCCTATGTTTATATATTTTACCTATGGTAGACATCCATGTTAAAGCCTATTCAGGTTTTCCTAGGACTGTGCGTGTTTACAAATTTTGGTAAGATCAAGAAGTGAAAATCAAAGAACTGCAGTTTATAGTACTGAAGTGATAAGTGGAAGAAAAGAACAGAAAAAAAGTTAAAGGGGTTTATTTGAATTAAAGAATAGAGAGGGCCTGGAGGAAAATGCATAACAGGTAGTGCTACAGATGGGAAGAGACCACGCTCCATCTGGAGAGGTGAGAGGGCAACAAGAAGAATCAGACAGAGAGAGAAGACTGAAGGGCCCAAGGCTGAGGAAGCTACTCACAGGGAATGGTACGCAGGTACAGGTTGTCCCTAATCACCTGCTGGAGCTTATGGTCCAGGGAGCCCTTCTGAAACTGCAGACTGAGGTAGTGACGCAAATTAGTATTCAACACTTTACCTAGAGGGAAAGAACAGAAAAGTTTGAGTTATGAATTCACACTGGATGGCCTCTAAACTAGACGCATTTTAAAAACACCATTTTGATAATTTAAATTCAAAGACAATTAAAAAAGATAATCATAAATTTTATTTTATAACCAACAATACTGAAAAGCTCTAATCAATGACCCCTGCTACAGTCCCCAAATCAAAAAGACCCCAATTGTTGGGACAGTAAATATTTACATCTGATACTATGTGATTAGTAGCACATAGTATCATGCAATGAAAGTTTTACACTTCCAAAAACGGTCATTGTCAAGTTTCATGCTATCGTGCTAACATAGAGAATAAGGCTTAAAGAAATTAAAATAGATTTTTTTTAACCCAAGCTTTACTTAAAAACTTTATTTTTGAAACGTTGTCGAGAATAATACACAGGTTAGAGATACACTTGCAATAAACAGTACAAAAGATGGACCTAGCTTCCAGATCACAAAAAATGAGCCAATTTTATCTGAAGGCCACCAGATGGCGATACCTGAGGTTGCAAAAAGACTTCAGGTCTCATGCTATGTTTTTAAAAAAGGAGGATTGGCTTTGGTATGCTCATTACATAAGGACTTGTGACTGATAAGTTGCCAGCCAAAGCACTTCACAGTCAGATCCACCCCTCCTTGTCAAAAATGTTTGGGGTTTTTTGTTGTTTTTTTAAATCAAGATATCAAGGCTTTAAAGCAGAACTTCAGAAACCAATGGATGATGTCACTGTAGCTTTGAGATACAGTTTTTCCCCAGCACTGTAGGTTCAGTCAATCAATCTAACCCATCAGAGGTTGTATTTATGTAATTCAAGACCTGCTAAGGACCACTTGGAAAACCTTAAAATGGCAACGGGTCATTCATTCTTTTTCACACAACTGTAAGTAGATGTACATATTAAGATCCCTATTCATTTTTATACCACAGGATACAGTGACATCGGACTGCAGACCTATTAGTCACATGATTAAATATTAATTAGGCTCTATCATTAAAAATCCAGACGCATGGCAAACGGCAAGAGCATAACATTAGCACTGTTATTTCTCAGGAGGAACAGCAGTTTAATCCAAGTGTGGGGAGTGATCTGATTAAATATTAATTGGACAATTTTGTAGTAATAATTCAGATGCACTCACGACAAAAAACAGGAACAGAACATTAAGATGGCTGCTTTTCAGAAGCAACAAAAAGGAAGCAAAGTCTGAGAAAGAGGCTGCAAGAAGAAGAATTACAGTTCTTCTTGGAGTGATGGAATATCATAGAGTAAACAGAGAGATGAAGAGAGAAAAAAGAAACCAAGAGCAAAATCCCTTGTGCTTCTTTGCTATAGTTAGACTCTTCCACTGTGTGGTCTCAAGCTGTGTGTGGAGCATAAGTTTCTTTCTCAAGAAGGGACACGCAGGATGTGCTTTGAATACGTCTTCACTAACACTGCGGGCATCAAAGCTCATTCTCTCCACCACTGCTTAGCAGGGGGTACACAATTAACCTTACGCTGCTGACTAAGGGAGTGAGCACAAGGATGTGATCTCTACATCAATTGTCAAGCCATTTGTTTTTTTGTTTTGTTTTGGTTTTTTTTTGGGGGGGGGGGGGGTTCTTCTTACACCAAAACACTTTGACTTTGATCAGAATCAAGTCTTGTATTATGCATCTGTCCCTTTTTCTTTGTGCAGCCTAAAGTGCAGAAACGCAAGGCCAAGATGTGCCAATGTCTGCCAGAGTCTCTGACAGAAGTGGTGAAATCCTGCAGAGATCTTATCCAAATCAGGAAATGTTGACAAATCAAACAGAAGTAAATGACAGACTCCAAATGAGATCTACATTAAACTACTGTGGGGAGCTTAAGTCAGTCACGTAATACACCTCTTCCAGCAGAATATGTAAATATGTAATTTTACAAATTGTAAGACAGATTCTCTTGTTGGCTCATCTGCTCATAAATATTATGAAATAGTACTCTGCATCATTATTTTAATTAACAGCTAAAAGCTTCTTTTTTTAAATTCAAATGTATTCACTAATGTACAAAATACACACACATACGCATATAGACACATATAGAAAATAAAATGTAAAAATAAATAAATCCAACTCTCATAACAGCAAAGAGAAATATTCCCATAGTGAAAGTAATTAATTTTTGTTGGCACATCCTACACATCCCACACTCTGTAAGAGCTTTTCCTATCCAGCAAAAACTTAAACAATATTTTTATGACACCCATTTTCATTTGGAAGTGTTAAAGGAGAGACGAGGCAGCTGGGGAATAAAACAAAATTTAAAAAAAAAAAAGCTATCACCTACCTAATTCCAAAATATTGTAAATTAAATTCATTGTTATTCATTCCCTAAGGGGATAAAACAACTAATGCTAGGACTGCAGATCAGCAGGATAATGTTGTCTTAAAAAGTGGTGGTGAACCTGAGAAGCGTTTTGAATTTCTTGTTTACTGGATGTTCAACACATCTCGGTACTGTGGCACTGTGCTCTGCAGGAAGGCACAGACATGCTACAAATTCAGAGGTTTTTTGAATTTTGGGGCTTCCAGTCACTCTTCATGTACCTGCTGATTTACTTAAGCTGAAACAGTACCATAATTGCAGCATGTCAGTGGTACAAGTAAGTGCTAAGGCATGGAGAAGCATGGCTATCCATTATGTAACTCTATAGACTTTTTATTGGCACAATGAATGTAAGGAATTTAGGTCAATGAAACAAAAGCTGCCTGGCTTTGAAATACACAAAAAAAACCCACAAAAGCCACAAGCCCGCGGTCCGTGTTCCCAGAAGCTATGAGAAATGAAAAACCCCAAATTCTAATAAACATAAAGAAAATACATCCCATCCCTCCCACTGGGTCAAGCTTGTTCCCATGTTAGTGTAGATGGGAGTGATTACGCCTCTGCCAGGGCTTTTATCAAGCTTGGGAAACCCACCCCAAATCTATTTTCACACAAGGCCTTGAAAGATCAACTGGTTTCAGTATGGACAACACAGGGTACTAACTAATACCACAGAATTCCTGCAACTATGTGTAGATACAACATGGGGTCAACAAAAATCAATCTCTTTTTCTCTCTCGCACTTACACACAAAACACATGCAAATTACCTCCACTGCCCAAAGCAAACTCCTACTCAAGAGCCTCTAACAGGGTAGCCTTTGTGGCCCGCCTGTCAGCTTGCGTTAGTCTGCCACATCATATCTCCAGAGACAGAAAGAGAATGAGAGAAAGGGGGAGCGCAGCGACTCTCAGCTTCCTGCTAGGTTACAAGGCAGCACATCACTGGCCTGCCAGGGTAGTAGTACGAGGCATGTGGGACACAATGGAAGCCTTTGTGCCTTGTCATCCGGCTATTAGGCACTCTCACACAGGGGGAGTGTAGGGGAGCAGCTGGGGAAAAGGGGAACTGCAGTTCAAGGATGGAGAATTATTTTTAAAAAAAGGGAGCGAAAGCAGACAAGGTGCACGAAGTGGGCGACGTTTGCACGGACGAGTAATGATGATGCATGGGAACACACATGGAAACTTACCATGCTTGTCTCATTTTCCCTTTTAATCATTGTTCTACTACTCCATGCATGCCTGTGCTGCCCTTTCTGTGGAGATTCATCAGCCTTGGCAGATCCCCATGGGGCTCTTCACACCTATGTTTGAGATCACTTTCTGAATTGCTATCAGGCCTCCCTGCATCTCTCCTTTTTCTCTATTCCACTGCTAGCCACTTAACCTTTTATTTGCTCTAATAACAATCCTCTGCTTTCAAGGGATGTCTGCATCTACCTGTCGCTATAGTGCCTCTTCACCTGTCTTCTGCTGCGAGGATAAAGGCAAATATAAGCCAAGCCCTCTTTTTGTCTATAGCTGCCATCAGTTTTCAGGTCACATATTGAGGAGCAGGAGGACAGGCTTAGCAGATGAGTACACAACTTATCTGCTTTAAAGTGCACAATGAAATTCCAAAGCAGAACAAATCTTTTGTAATGTACTTTTATTTAGAAATATGAGGTGCTTCAAATTTTTTTTTTTTTTTTACATAATTACAACAAAACAGAATAAAATCAAAAGCCTAGAAGCATGCTAGCAGCTCTGAGACTGTTACTGCATAATCCTTCATCACAATGCTAACACAATTTAGCAGGTATAATGCTGACTATGTTCAATTTCTTAGAAAAACTGTGTTAAAATGTGCCAAATCACACGACCAGCACAGTTGAGGATGACAGTAATGGGTTTTTTAAGCATCTCGTCTTGAAAGAAATAATATCAACTGAAATTTCATCTGGGGAAAAGCGTCTCACGACAATCCATCAAACAGTTTAAGACATGCCATTGAAAAACATCTACAGGCTAATAATTTCATGTGCTGCCTATCGAGTATCACTTTGATAGGCTTCATCTTCTAGTGACCAGAAGTGGAACCAGTTTCAAGTCTAATAGTTAAAGTTCTATTTTAATCATCAGCAGACCAACAGATTAGATCACAGCCGTTAATCTGTTGTTCAGAGTGCTATGTTTATGAGAAAGAAGTTATGTTGACTCAAAAAAAAACAACCTCTTGGCAAAAAGAGAAACTTTAACTACAGAAACAAATAAGCTTCCAAACTTTGTACCGAGCTTCAGGTAAAACTATCCATCTTTGTTCGTCTTCTGCTAAAACCCTGCAGCTCGACTTGGCACACCAGCATGCTCTCGGTTCACCGGGGCCAAAACAATACACTTGCAATACAGATATTTACCCAGGCATCCAGTAAACAGGCAGTTAAATTACAATATGCTTGCATAGACACAATGCTCTTCCAAAATGAGAGTGGAAGCAATGAAGAGATGTCACCAGCAGGGGTGTCAGTGGGCGTCTAATGAGGCAATTCTCTGACAGTAGTGCAGCTCCAGAAATGGTGAGAAAGCCCCTGCCATCTGCTAATTACCACCTTGTTAGGTTCATTTGGCGACTTGGGACAATAGAATGTCCTGCCTCATTCTGTATGACAGGCAGACAGAGGAATCAACAGATTTTTGGAAAAGTGGTTCTCTACATTTCTAGTAAAAAGGCAGAGGAAAATGAAATAAACACTTATGGCTCATTTTGGTTTCCCTTTAGAGAGTAACAGGCATACAAACATGGTGGGTTTTGCACCAGTGGGCCCATCTTTCAGTCTCATGTCTGCTCACTCAAGGTGACAGGAATAAAACTAGTATTTCTCCTTAAAAACCCTTCTTTGAAGTTGGAGAGCTGTGGATTGTTTCTTGTTCGAGACCAAATCTTTCGCTCATGTGGCCACTGTTTAAGCTGAGAGCTGTGCTTTAATTGGCTAGAAAAGGGAGTCTGTGTGAAGTCAATTAGTGCTGCAAAGCTCAGGTGATTAATTGTGGACGGAGGAACACTTTGGGATGAAAAATGTTAGATGAAGGAAATCAATGTCCCCAGTAGCCCTTCTCCCTTCAGGTTAGATAGATCTCTCTTGAAATCCAATTAGTGGCACCATATCTTAACATGAGGTCAGACTGCACAGTGTGGGCGTTTTGGCTGTAAAATAACTAATGGCCAGGTCAGAGACCTTTTTAGACAAGATACATGTTTCAGTTTCAGTATTTCACCATTTAAAATCAAGACTTTACAGAATGTTGAATGATGGGATTTATAGCCAATGAGTATCAAATTTCTATTTATAACAGAATTGTAGGAAATGAGGTGCTGGAGAAAGGATCCTTTATGATATTATTTGAGCTTGGTGTGCCACAAGGACAGCAGCATTATCCCTGCACCCTTGGCAGAAGTGTGCAATGAACTCTTTTAGCAGATAATTGAAAGAAATAGTCATGCTACAGATTGAATGCGGACTTAATGTTATAGGTTTATTATAGTCAGTGTAATAATCATCAGTGCACTTGGCAGTAGACACAGATGGTGTCCCAAAGCACTCGGCATTCAGAAATATATTCTTGGATTCGGGTGGCTTACTTGCAATTGTTGGCTGACTGTACTAAATATCCATTACTTACATGTTTGAGATGAAACTGACTTACTGCAGTCTTGGCTCATTTAACAGTCTACACCTATTATATTGATACATAGAGCATGTGTGCATGCCATATCAAAACTTCAGTGGAGCCAGTCAGTCTGTGTAGTACAGTGTGATGAATTCTTGCCAAATGAGGTGACTTCACATTAATTCAAAGTACCCTGTCTTCCCATCCATCTGTATATATATCTATCGATAGATATCTATCTATCTATCTATCTATATATCTATCTCTCTCTCTCTCTACATATATATACACACATATATATACACACATATGTACACACACACACACGTACACACACACGTACACACATATATATATATACATATACATACATACATATATATATGCATATATATACATATATATATATACATATACATATATACATATACATATATACATATACATATATATATATACATATACATATATACATATACATATATACATATACATATATACATATACATATATACATA